>JADNRX010000648.1:0-27985 GCA_015501595.1 Hymenopellis radicata
TCGGTCAAACCGCGTTTCACGAGTTCTCACGGCTACAATTCGTCAGCCAGGAATGGCGCATTGTATCTCGCACTTACAGTCACGTAGTCATCCCAGCAGCAACGACGACTTTGAAATCCTCTTGTTTTCGGCTTGGATTAACCCGCCTTCACCAGGTTTACGACCCCATTACAGACAAGAGATTTATCTTGTGGACATGTCGTCAGCCTCGGTGGTGCGTTTAAAAGAGCGCTTTCATATGCCAGCAAAGGCCACGTTTTCGGGATAACATCAACAGGAGTAGATTCAATGGAAGAAGTCTAACGAAGTCATGGACGATACATGCTGGATACGTTGGCATTTGGATTAGCAAGCGGAGTGGCTGAGAGAGAGACGTACGATGGAATAGTATTGCTGATGCTGAAGGCAGTCGAAACTGTGGCGGGAATTTGAGGAGTCCTCGTCGACGCAATTCGGGGGCGATATGGATGGGAAAGGGCGCCGTGTCATGGGGACATTCAGATCCGTAACGAGTTCATGCGCCTCTATTGTTAATGCTAGGGTCCGTGCCTACGATTGACTCTAGCGCTAAACCCCGGCGGGAATTTTAGCAGTCCTCGTCGACCCAGGTCGAAAAAGATATGGATGGGAAGGGCGCCGTGTCATGGGTGACATTCAGATCCGTAACGACTTCATGCGCCTCTATTGTGGATCGCGTTCCAATGCCTATTAGCGCCAGTCGTCGACGTCGGCGTCGGCATGTACACCGTCAACTGGCGCCTTGGAACGTGCCCCATTCGCAGCCACGGTCCTATCCGCGCCTCCAGTTGAGCTATCCAATGCGTATCTGCGAATGTTACTCTGGTCGTCGTCGCTCAGGAGTGCTATACCGCGTCCTTGGTCCTAGTCCAGCCGCCAAGACACGTTCCATGCTCTGTATATCGGTCTGCCGGGGCGTCGCGCCCATCGACGCGCTCCTGCCGGCACTGCGCTCGTTGTCGTCGTCCATGGTGGTACTGTAAGAGGAAGGAGCGTGACGTCATACGACCAACTTCCTGCCGCGGTAGAATCCCTGATTCGCTACTTCTACCAAAACCTAATTGTCCATGCTACTTACACCTTCGAACCTCAGTTCCACCATTCCGAAACGAGGATAAGTAATATTACCTGCTCTCGGACTACTAGTTGTTCCTCATCCGCACCTTCAGCCGCTAGCTTTACCGGTCATCTCTGAAATCTAAATGGTGTCCACGTAGGGGTAAGTATCTTCCGCGCGCGCGTGTTATCAAGTACCACTGCTTTCGATAGCCATCCCTTTGGCCTGGCGACGATAGACACTAGTATCGCCTTTCCACTCCCTCCGGACTCCGTACTACATCGTTTGCATTCTCACCTGTATTTGGGAGCATGCAAGTTGATTCTCAAACCAGGTGATAGCGTTCTGTTATCTATATCATGCTAAGGACTTGTCAGATGAAGGTCATACGGCTCAGTAATATCAAAAACATATCTAGAGTCGGAAATTTCTTGGACCATGTGTTGCTGCGAATTTCGGTGGTCAGTTACACCTGAACCCGAAACGTCCGCGTACCTTGCTTCCTGCGTCAATTCATCCGAACACGACGCTGACCTTATGGCGGTCAACAAGAAGCCCAAGGATGGTCGCAGAATGGATGCAGTACATTTCCCACAATGCGAGCGCGGTGCGCATGGCGATGGCGAGATGGGCCAGATGCTTCGCTCTTTCCTCCGCATTGTCATGCGTGAGGACGAACTCCGTCACGGAAATCGGAAGCTCGGTGTCCGAGCGTCCAAGGTCTTTAGCTTCTAGGTCAATTGACGCGACTGAGGAATATCTCGAAGCCACGTTGAACGTTGATGGTTGAAAACGAGGTTGATCAAGGTCGTATATCGGCGTGCCGACCTGCTACCGGCCGTCGCGTTAATTAACCAATCGCTTCGTTTGTTTCTCTCAGTGGCGGGTTGTGTCTTTCGGAACAGTCCTCAAATTTGGCTAGGTTCACATATTTGCGTGTAAGCCGTGGTCCTAGACATACACAAGAGATGGCTTGACTTGAATCCACATTGATTCATAATACAAAATACGATGTCACTGTTCCCGCACAACAGACGCACTCTTTCACTGGCGAGAAGGGTATGGCTTGAACGCTATGCACGGGAACGTGTCGCCATACGGTTTACAAGACATACGCCTCACACCAGCAACGTCAAATCCCAGGCCCAGATACCAGTCACGCTACAAGCACAATCAGAGACGAATGAAAGAATGAACATGGTCAACATACATTCTTCTCTGTATGCGTCACCAATCCAACTTGCCAGTTCTCCTCGGCCGCCTAGAACCCATCAGAACATGGTCATATCCAGAGCGCATGAGACGCGTACGCGTAGTTTGATCCGTTCCATGATGCTGGTTCCAAACCCATGGTTTTTGTATGCATGGTCAGTGGCCAGCAAACTCACCCAGTACCCGTCCATGAAAAACTAGTGACATAGTAAGCAAGGTACTAATAACGGATATAGGTGACGATCTGACCGAGCTCAGCTTCAAGCTTTCCATGAATTCAACAACAGTTTTCTGGAGCTGCAGTGACAGTGAGATCGTTGTTCCCCAACCTCGAAGAAAACGCATATGACCATATCCCACCAGGCGCGCGTTTCGGGCGTCACCGAGTCCATGAACTCGTTGAACCCAAGTTCTTTCTGCTGCTCGCTGCATAATGCACATTGATATCTGTATGATGGGAAAAGACTATTCACGACTTACGTGACGAAAAGGCCTTTTCCCGGAGCGAAACACAAGGACATAGAACGAATGGGAGCAGGAAAGGTGTCTCCGTCCGTTGCAACGAAGATTTCACCGTCGAGCATGGCAGCCCTAATCATCGCTCGGATGTAGAGCCTCATACAGCTATAGCTGTATCCTGTGTGGCACCGCATGACAATATCCATGCTTCCATCCGGTTCGACGTAGGCGCCACAACAGAGAGTGACGATCTCCTCGATTTGGGCGTCTAAGAATCACATTGAATGAGTTGCTCTGGAATTTCGCGCTAATGGTGCATACCTGACAGGGCCTTGACGATGTGAACTCCCATGAAGGTGGTGACAGGTCTATCGGCTCTTAGCAAAGTGGGGAGTAGATATAACACGGGTTCCGCGGTGTGCGTGTCTGATAAGAGGAGGTACGCTGAGTCCCATGTCTTCCGTAAGCTGGGAAAGATAGCGGAAGTTTGATGCTATCATCGCTTGAGATTCAGTGCCGAGTTGAACATCATCCAAGTATCCATGCTTTGTGATGTATGATGGTTAGATGATGGTCGGAAGAAAGATGAGTTCGCTGAACAGTCCAACGGCAGGCTCCGCCCGATTTGGCAAGTCACCGATCTTTCCCAACAACATCATCGCGGCTTTATGATTGCTTCGTGTCTTGCAACATTATAACCCTAGAGTTACTTTTCATCACACAGGGGAAATTATCCATTCGCTAACGGAAGCTCTTTGAATCCCGCTGCCCCGTGGTACTACTTGCTGTACTACCGTATTCGATTCCGATCTACTGATTCTACACGGGATTCTCTCTCTGCCACTGCTTCCACTGAAGCCAATTACGTGTCGCTTCGTCCCTCAGGTACTCATAATCCCCGCATAACTTTACTGATCCCAGTCGTTCCGTGGTAAAATCTCTTTTGGTAAAGTCTCCCCACTCCATCGTCAAGTCCGGATGACAGAGCGCTGACTGTCGTAGCATGTTCAGGCAGTGCGTTGCGTGGTACACGCCTCCACGCCGGCCAGCCATTGTGTCCAGACAATGGAGCTCGTGGAACGTCACAAGCGAAAAGCCCTGTAGACTTGCATTTTGCCGGACAAGTCCGCCGCCGTGCGGAAAGGACCAAGTCCACTCTTTCGCGTTGACTTGGTCGCGCTCGTATCGCCCGTAATGCACTGATTCTTCGTACTGAATCTTGACCCGGGGAAGGTCAATTTCGACTGTGAGACGTCCGTTGAAGGTCAACTGTCGCGATAAGCCTATTGATGCAACTTACTGGATGCGATGCCATTCTCGTAGTACGCTGAATGGTGGTGGTATTCCCGTACGGTGAGGGCAATTATGGTGTAGGAATACCATAACGATATGGCACCTCCTAAGAGGTAGATAGCGGAGAGAACCATAGCGGGAGGGATGTTTGCGGTAGCTCTTTCCTATAGGTATGTAGGATGTTCCTACTGTTTGGCGCTATTTTCATCATGATCTGACAGTGATGTCTCCGATGGGATCCACGATACACAATTCTCTGCACGAGAAGACGTCTACGGTCTGATAGTAGTACTCTCCCGAATGTTCGCATTCATGTGAAACGCAAGTTATTTGGCCCAAAATCTACAACTATTTATTGTTCTCGAACAACTGATTCTGGCTGCTCAAAGCAGACTGAGCCCCCCCCTCTCGAATTCCCGTTGATATCTGTCATGAACGAAGAGCGGCGACGACGGTTCATTATGACCGTCATTATCCTTTGGGTCCTTCGCGCTGTGGCCTTGTTCTACCTGCTTGATATGCCAAGTGATGGCGGTAAGTTTCGCAGAATATTGTTTGTATAATAATCCTAACAAACCCCTTCAAGGCTTGCTGGAGGGTGATATTACACCTCATTTAGTCGTCGAGGGTCTCTACGACGTTCAGACAGTTTCCGAAGACTCCGTCCATTATGGGCTCCACGACAATGCCGAATGGGAAGCGCTGTTCCCAGCAGATGGACTCTTCCCGGACGGACCTCGCGAAGCATCTATCGGCATGTTCCATGACCTCAGATGCCTGAATATCCTACGCATCGACTTGCTCCGTGATTTAGAATCAGATGTCCCCGTCGCCTTGATAAACCACTGTCTGAATTACTTGAGGCAGACGGTGCTTTGTCGCTCCAGCACGCACCTTGATCTCCTAATGGATAACAGGCTGGTATTCGAGCCACAGCAGTGCAGAATTTGGGCAGCTGTTTATGATGCGGTACATCGTAAACAGCAAGCGGCGTAGGTAAGAAGGGGCAGTTTCCGAAAGGCCAATTCGTTCTTACCAAATCCTGCAGTGCGCTGGCAGTAGTGCCTTGGAAATGGCGGCGTCTCGTAGCTTTTTTACTGTCAGACACATGTTGATTTACTATGCATCGTACATACATCAGAAGAGTAACGTTTGACGTCGGCGTGATACCATATCCCAAAAACCACAACCTGCACCCATGACTTGCTATCTCATCTTCACGATCTCACGAGAGAGGCCGCAGTGGACTCAGACTCCCGCGACTCGTAAGAATAGTCGTCCGACCACTTGGTATGCAACAAGACGAGAGTACAGCATCTGTCGGACGCCGGACGGAACTCCTGAATTATAAGAGGGTCTGAATTTCAGGTTTGGCCTCACATCTGCCGTCAAACATGCAGTTGAATCATACTCAATGTGTCTTCATCACCCTTATCCTGACTTTCGTCATATTTCTCCGTGCTGTAGACGGGGCTGTTGTCCCAGCCACTCCTGATGAAGGTCACTTCTTGCTCGACTACTAAGTATCCTTGATCTAACCCAGAAGGTCATTTGTAGCCGCAGACTTGGAGCCAGAGCCCGAGGTTCCCGATACGTGGTTCACTCCAAGCAGTGATTGTGCGTACAGTATCACACTCGCTATCGGGTAATTTCAGACTTGAATTCCATAGAATAGCGCCTGGGGAGGCTGGCGGTGGCTGGTATGGAAGTCCTGGTGCATATTTGACTGTGGGGGGGTCAGTTTAGGACGGGACTATGATCTCTTGTGTATAACCATACTACTTATGCTATCGAGAACGTTTTCGTCGGAATTCATTTTCCGCAAGTCGTTGAGGTTCAATTCATGTTCTCGAGTGCCCTGATCTCAGTCGCGTCATGTTGGGAACAAACAGTCAATAAAACGGAACAGCATAAACGTACACAGAGAACACAGATATTGTACTCTGAAAGAGACGGGCTTCGACATTCCTAAACATCTTGCTCTGGCTTCTGACCAGGCGTCGTGCCGGACTCCGAGCCTCCTACCAATTTTAACCCGACAGTGAATGTTTGCTCATTCGGCTCTACCATCTCGGACTGCGCAAAGGCCAAGGACGAGATGACGGACATGGTGTCAGACGTCCAAGCGTGGCCTGTTGCAACACGAAATATGATCGCTTGAGGAGCCAATGCCTTCGGAAGGAAACCCGTAATAAGCTGTTGCTCCGAATGTAGAGACACAAGCAAAGCTCACCGCAACGGTTCCCCAAATAAAGGTTAGTGCAGGTGAAGCCACAAGGTTTTTCCCATAGACGACTTCCCACACAATACCTGTCACAGTATAGAAGAGTCCCGACTCAACGAGTATAGCAACTGCGCCGGTGTATACTCGGAGGGAATCCGCTTCAAGGGGGACTGCCGTCTGGAACCTCTTGCGCGCGGTGATAATCTTGAACGCGATGAGGCCTGAAAACAAGGATATTTACGGCTATGGAGAACCCTCCCCACATTAAAGCAAAGTTGACGGTAGAACCAGTGAAGAAGTTTACGCCGGGGGTAGCCGTCTCAACAGCTAGGATAATAGCAACAGCTGAACAAACCATTAGTACTACAACAATAAACCGGTCGGCAAAGGCGTACCAATTGAGGCAAGATAAAGTAGGATGGGGAGTATGACAATGGGCAGGCTTGAATTCCAAATGATGTAACAACGGTAGATCTGCAATTTCGAGTTTGGCGGTATTCCGAAAAGTCATAGCTGGAGAAGGCACTTACCAGGATGCCGTCGGAGATGAAGTACACAATCTGGTCAGCCACCGTCCCGAGCACCTGGAACCAGATCGAGGAAGCGAACGAAAGGTAAGCAAGCGGGCCGCCCTCGAAGTCTCTATGACCGATCCACATAAAGTCAAGGAAGACGACGTTTGCAAATAGCGCCATGGTAAGGAAGAAGATCATGGCTCCTCCGAGAATGGGATACATTCTGTCGCTAGACCCGGAACGATTGCGCGGTTTGAACATAAATATGTACAGTGACTGGCAGTACATGTAGAAGTCGATTCCTGAGGCCTTGTAAGTCAACGGGGAGGGATTAGAAGACTATAAACAAACCATAGAGGATGCACGTGAACACGAGCCCGTAGAAGAAGGAGCGTTCGAGCGGGAATCCTGCCGACTGGGAGTCCGACATTTTCCAGGTTGACGTAGTTCAGCAAAGAGTGGCGAATTTCGCGGTTCAAAACTCGCTACATAGGGCACACCAACCATCACTTCGATCTTTCATGGGAACATGGCTGCACATGTTTCCAGTGAGATAGTAAAGATAGGTCCATCAAGATATGATCGGCGAACTATCTTGTGAACCACCGCCAAGAAGAATCGAGGCGAGATGCTGGCATCGGACTGAGAGTGTACCGCACCTCAGTTCTTCGAGAACGCCGCGACGCTGCGCGGCAATCTAGCTGTTTGATCAAAAGCCGGCATTTGGCGAGAAGAACAAATCGGCACCCTCCCTATGGTCCTCTATATCTCCTCGACCAAGTATGTTGTTCTTTCGTCGCTCTCCTAAGAATTACATTCCCTCTCCCGGCTCTCCGAGCCAGAGTCCATTGACGATGCATCTACGCCAAATGGTACGCGGAAGGGTAAGACACATTTCATGCTCCGTGCAGTAACACTTACCGAAGTGTACCATGAATTAAGCAGGGAGAATCATTGACTGGGCGACGACGCTCATCCTCATCTGCGGCTTTGTCGACGCGGCAGCGCTAGCGGTACTAGCATACCTACGTTTTACAACATTACCAGTGTCTCCGCGCACCACATCTCTCCAGGACCTACCATTTCGTAGCTCGTACGCTGGTCTCGAAGAGCTGTACGCAAAATGGGAAGGGAAACGGCCCCAATACCATCCCATAACGAACCTGCCTAATCTGGTCACCCAGGCAGACTCGTCCTCTAGACCACGGAAGACGATCGTTCGCGAGGCCGAATACGTGCGCACGAGCCATGGAATGATATTGATCGATGACCGTCATTTTCTGGTCCGCCCAGAGGTTCGTAAACAACTATGATGTTCGTTGGGCTTGTGAACCTGATATGCGGCGCAGGTATCGACCATAGTCCAGTTTCGCATTCTGGATTTCGGAATGGAGCGCTGCAATCTAATGATCACGTTTCCCGACGTTTCTGGAGGAGAATCCGGCACGTACCTTGCTCCAGACGTTGTAGAAATGGATGTATGGGAGCTGCAGACGGACAGGTTGCTAGCGGTGAAGACAAACACAGAAATTAGGGCACCTCGCATCACACTGCTGGACTCGATTCGTGCCACCTACGGATCCAACATTTCGATGCCGTTTGAATGCAAGTCGGGATCTCTGCACACGTTCGAATTCACCAGTAACGGTGAAGCTCAGACCAAGGCGTCCAAACGAGAACTCATTGGTAAGTGACCTTCACAGAACAATAAAGAATTGTGAATAGTAACTTTAAAAAAGGGCCATACGTGATCCAGTATCAGACGGTCTGATATCATAAGCAATCAGACAGCTCTTTGGGATGTTCGGTAATTGAACGACTAGTTAGTAAATCGCATTGCGCTAGGATGTATCGAGCTTCGTAAGGACAAAATGACAAAATGACGCTCCCTAGCGTTTTGCGAAGAGTGCGAACTGATGACAGCCAGATCGTCCTACGAGAGGCGACGAAAGAGGCGATCCTGGCAAAGATGTTGTTCGTGGATGACGCATACACGTTGCTCAGACATGAAGGTGATCATCTGGTGAGAAAGTGTTATCAGCAATCAATCAAGTTTGAGAAACCAAACGCAACGCATACATCTGCTTGTCGGGTTTGCAAGAGCGCTCTCATATGCCAGTAAAACGGCCACGTTTTCGGGAGGACATCAACAGGAGTAGATTTGATGTGGGAAGACCAACGAAGTCGTGAACGATACCTGCTGGATGTGTTGACATCGGATTAGCAAGCGGAGTGGCAGAGAGAGAGAGAGACGTGCGATGGAATAATATCGCAGTCGAAACCGCGGCGGGAATTTGAGCAGTCCTCGTCGACGCAGGTCGGGGGCGATAAGGATGGGCAAGGGCGCCTTGTCATGGGTGACGTTCAGAATCGTAGCAAGTTCATGCGCCTCACGTTCCACTTCCCACGAATGTCTCTAGCACCAGTCGTCGGCGTCGGCGTCGGCATATCAACCTTCATCTGGCGCCTTCAGAGCATGTCCCATTCGCAGCCACGGCCCTATCCGCGCCTCCAGTCAAGCCAACCAACGCGTGTCTACGAATGCTGCTCTCGTCATCGTCGCTCAGGAGTGCTATACCGCGTCCTTGGTCCTAATCCAGTCCTCAAGACGTGTTCAATGCGCTGTATATGGTCCTGCCAAGGCGTCGTGCCCGCCGACGCGCTTCTGCCGGCACTGCGCCAGTCGTCGTCCATGGGGGTAAGAAGAGGAATAAAACTGATGACATCATCCGACCCACCCATACAAAGTCCCTGAATTCTGATAGAGACAGACAACAGAAATAAAATAGCAATTCTATAACAACAAGAGGGAAATGGAGATACGATGAGAGGGAGCAAGGAAAGAGGATGAGATAGAAAGCAGCAAGAAAAGGAATGTGGAGATCAGAATAAACGAGCGTGAATGTAGGATCATATAAATGAAGAGTCAAAAAGAAGGTTTGGTATCAAATAGATAGGTCATAAGTTAACTTATCGCTGAAAAGATACTCGAGTAGACCACCAGGCCGGAAATGAGGAGCCTGGAACTAGATTGGATTTTGTAAGAGCAAGCACGCGAACAAAAATGAAGCTACACACCGGATTGTTTCCATATTCCATGGCAGCGGGATCCGAGTTGAAGAGTGTCTGGTCGGACTGGATCGCATCACCGAAAGGGAGTTGGGGTAGAAAGTCGTCAGCGTAGACTCCGGTGAGAGCCACGTCCATGGGTGCGGGAGGCATGAGAGCATATGGCATCGTCCCATTGATGTTCTGGTAGCCCAGGCCCTCAATCTCCCAGGGAAAGTATGCCCAAGTGTACTCTTCCGCGGTAGGCGCGTCTTTGTTGGAAGCGGACAAGTCGTCAGCGGGTGCAGGCGCGACTTTCTTTCCTGTACGAGCGCCTTTCTTTCCTGCACGCGCGCCTTTCTTGGGTGCAACCATTGCCACATCCTCATCAGACGGAGGCCCATACCGAATGGCACCCTCCTCGTCAATAACAAAGATGTCATCCTTCGCCGCACTCCATTCGAGTTCATCCTTCACTCTCTTCTTCTCCATAAAGACATATCCCGGGAACCGCGTCGTGTGGAGAGCCTTCTCCTCATCGGCAAGCACCTCCCACTCAAGCTGCTCTGCCTTGCTGAGAGCACGCCAAAGTCTACCAGCTATTTTCGAAATGGCATTACGAGGGACGTTTGAGCTCTTGGCTTGTAAGTCGACTTGGCCGCGGAAAATAAGGAAGGCGTTGCGAGGGCGGGGAGGCACGTAGTTGGAGGGTAAGAGCTTCTTCCTGGAAGAAGCAGAATGGGAAGCGGGTTCGACTGAGGCCGGCGGGGTGATCAACATGGGATTGGTGCACGCGACAGCGCCGGAGGAGGCTGTAGTCGAAGACGCGGTCTTTGAAGGCTTCGCGTGTCGGGGCGATCGACGCGTTCCGATGCGAGCTACTTTGGTTGTGGCAGATCGAGATGCAGGCATGGTCGTAAATGGTAGAGATAGTAAAGGTGTACAGCACACCTGACGCGCGATATCAAACGTGGGTATGGGTGGTGTTGGGGAAAAAAAGTTATGATGTTCGGTAAAAGCGCGACGACACCTTTATACAGGTGGCAGCGCCATTGTCGCAGTCGACAATCGGCAACCCTGGAGGGTAGTCCACTGTGGACTAAACTATGGCCACTGCCGAATTGGGCAGACAATGCCTTCGCGATTGCTGTATTTGGCACACGGAGTAAATTGCCATAGAGAATAGCCATGTGGTAGAGTGTATGGTGATATTAGAGAGTGGTCCGGGGTGTAATACGACGTTGGCTCATTGACCAAAGTGTGGCGTACCGCAATTCCAAATCCGGCTTCGTCCGACGCCATTGTTCGTGCGACAATGGAGATTCCAATTAGGGGCGAGGCGCCTTATCCACTGGGAGATACCACTGTGAGCTTCCACGAATATCACAATTTGGTGAATTGAACGTACCGTCAAAAGTTCAGACGCTTCAAGTTCAGGCCAAACTTGATCCCGAACAAATTCGGAGGGTCGTTCGGTTCAGCGTAGTAAACGAGTCTAGATCGGCACAGAAGGTTGCATTGAGGAACAGTTCAGGGCAATGAACCTTGTGTGCGCGCGAAATTCGCTGGACTCTCCATGCAGATCAGAAATCTCATGTCGCTGTTGAAGAAAAATATGAACGACGAAGGCCAAAGTAAGCGGTAGGCAAGCAAGTCGTCTGATTTCAGTCAGCCGTTGCCAAACTTCCGTGGTTCAAATCAACAGACCTCCAGAAAGAGCGATCTTCAGGCGAAAATGGGAAGTCGCGCATTAAATAGAGTCTTCAAGAGACCACATTCATGCCTTTGATGCAGATCGACGTCCGCTTTAAGTTAAGTCGCCCGCCGGCCTTCAAGGGCTAGTTCAATGAAAAGCTGTCAGCGAATGAACAAATGTTGGCCAAGGGACGTACTGGTTTGCTTCTTCGAAATATTGATAGACACGCGCCTATCCGCGAAAGTTTCATAGCGCGCGGATGGGTGAGGTTCCTAAGCGCGTCGTGACCTATGTCGAATTAGCGGGCGCAGTAGACGGGAAAGAGACGCATACAAATGAATAATATCGCTGATTGCTGAAGGCGATCATAATCGCTGCGGGAATTTGAGCATTCCTCGTCCACGCACGTCGGGGGCGATATGGGTGCTGTACCAGATCCTTAGCGAGTTCATGCGCCTCTATTGTTAATCCGAGGTTCGCGTTCCATCGCCTACGATTGCGTCTTGCGCGAGTTGTCGACGTTGGCCAGGTCGGCATATTGGCATGTACACCGTCACCTAGCGTTTTCGGAGCATGTCCCAGGTCACAACCACGACCATATCCGCGCATACAGTCTGAGTCAAGCTATCCAACGCGTCTTTCCTGACTGCTTTCATCATCGCCGGTCATGCTATGCCACGTCCTTGGTCCCAGTCCACCAAGACACGCTCCATGCGATGTACATGGTCCTGCCGCGGCGTCGGGCCCACCGACGCGCTTCTGCCGGCACTGCGCCAGTCGTCCATGGAGGTAAGAAGAGAATAAAGCTGGTGACGTCATCCGACCCTCAAGCAAATATCTTGCGGAAAGCGCGTTCATAAAACTGGGTATGGCTCGTACATTTGAAACACACACGTACAACAGAACTGAAACAACAGCATAGGTAAAGACACGATGAGAAAGAATCAGACAGATGACATAGGAGATAGTAAGTAATAAGGAAAGGAATGCGTACGTCGTATAGTAGGACAATGAGTGGTATGCAAGTGAGGAAGGGCGAGAAAGCATAGGTAGGCCATATTAAAGTAGTTATTGAAGAGCACCGAGGTAGTGTGGAAGGGAGGAGCCGGGAACTACGCCAGATTACGAGTAAGCAGACGAACATTCACGAACAAAGCCACGTACCGTAGCGTCGCCATAATCTATGGCCTCACAATCCCCGTCTGGTCGAGTGGACTCAGAAACAAGAGCTTGTCATGTTCCAGGCAGGAGGATCACAATCCACGAGCCCGTCCGAGGCAGGAGGATCGCAATCCATGAGATCGTCATCGACAGTGGAGAGCTGACCGCCAACGCAGTTGGACGACTCCGCAGGGAATTCGAGATCAATGGGTATGGGCGCGAAGACATACGAGAAGTATGCATAGTCCATAACACCCGTATAACTGTCACCATCCACCTCGTAGGGCACAAACATAGGCGCATCGTCAGCAGGCACCGGCGCGTACTGAAGCGCGCCTTGCGCATCGATAACGAAGAGATGGTCCGTCGCGACGCTCCACTGCAGGGCAAATGGCATTGGCACAATCAGCCGCTTCTGAGGCTCCCTTCCTTCCGGGAACCGCGTCTTGTGGAGGTCCATCTCCGCGTTAGCCAGCATCTCGTAGGGCAGCTTCTCCTCCTCGCTGAATGCCATCCAGCGTTTATATGCTTTCTTGGTGATGGACTTTGTAGGGCGTCTGGGGTGTGATTTCTTGGACAGCACGAAGAAATGGGCGCCAAAGATATTCTGGGGATTTCTGGGGCATGGAGGAATGTAGTCGTATGGGAGCAGCTCCCGCCTGGACGCCGCGGAAGGGGGCGCAAGTTCGATCGCGGCTGGCGGCGTGATGGGATTGGTGCGACGCCTAGTGGAAGCGTTAAGCGGCGATCCACGCGCGCGAACGCGAGCTGCTTTGGCGACAGATGTTTTGTCGGCAGGCATGGTTGTCAATAAGAAGAAAGTGTGAATGTGCACAGCACAGATAAAGTGGGATATTACAGGTCTGAGGAAGAGGAATGTGTCTGGAAAAACCACGACGACGTCTTTATAGCCATTGTCACGGTCGTCAGCCGGCCACCGTTAAGGGTCGCCGCTCAGCGCTCAGTCCACAGTGGACTGAACCATGGAAATTACCGGATTGGGCGGACAATGATTTCGTGGTTGCCGTCCACGGAGAGCAGAATGGTCACCCACAGTACGAAAACGCGGCCATGTGTAGAGTTGTTTGATATCGGCAAGCTGTACAACGCCAGGGCGAATACGACGTTGGCGGATCGGCCAATGTGTGGCGCAGGCAATTCCGAATGCAGCTGCGTCTGGGCCATTGTTCGTTTACGCCGCTTCGTCGAATTAGGGCCCTTCGTTTGTCATCTGCTGAACAAGACCATTGTGAGGGTCAGAGGGCATCACGACAACTCGAACATACCCTCGGAAAGGATAAACTCGTCAGCCCGACATTCGTCGTGTTTGTGAAAACCATGAAGACCGGGGCAGAAATTTCAAGTCAACGAAGACTTCAGAACGCTGCCCAGGCGTCAAATTTAGAACTGTGCGATGCAGAATTAGCGGTCTTGCTCGAACATGGCAATTTACGCATGGAAGCTCAGTCGCACAAGTTGGAGCCATGAGCTTTTGCTGATCGATATATGTACCAGGTACTAGGGATCCCGCGGAATTGTACTCTCGAGTCTCTAAAGACCGACTCTTCAGCGAAAAGCTGCCAAGGAAGCCAAGTTAGTGCGGTTCTTACTTATTTGCATCATTCTCCAGACTACTAGACACGTGTCCAAAGATCTTCGGAGGCGCGTGCTAGGCTGGGGCTGCTGAGCGCGTCGTTGCCTAGATGGAAGTTGCGGGAAAAGTCGATCATTGATCGTTTCATTTTCAACTCCGACCATCACCTCCTCGTTCAGGCGTTCTTATCCGCAAGACGAACGTCTACCTCTAACTCGCCAAATGAAGGTATCACTGTGCTACTTCCGGGAGCGGTGCGTGTACCAAGCAAGCATGTCACGATTACTCGTTATTTTGGACTGTATGCAGTGTTCGACTCGATCCAGCAACAAATGGTGCCACTCCTCGACATTGGATCATTATTAGTCCGTAAGTCCTTTCCCGTTACGAACGGCATTTGCTCTCTAATGAAAGACGTAGTTGATTACAAACTACTTCCTTTGAAGCTTATTAAGATGTGTTCGGGCAATGTAGTATAAAGTCTGCCAGGATCATATCACCGAGTACTGGCAACAAGATGTCTTTTATCGATTCGGCTGTGACTGTCAAGCTCAACACGGGTGCTGAGATGCCCATGATTGGTGTGTCGATATTGAAACAACAGCGGCTCTCGGACTCACGAACTGATAGCTCTCGGCGGCTGGGCGGGCACCACCACAGAAGAACAATTCGCGGCGAGAGACTGGCTGTTGACTGCCCTTGAGGTAATAACTCTTCGGAGAGCATGTCTGTCGTCAATGACTGCCAAGCGTGTAGTCAGGATACAGGCATATCGACACTGCCGCCGTTTATTGTTCGTTGGCCGACGTTGTATTCTCGTCCTAAATATCCTCTGAATGTCCTGACAGATACCGAAGCATCCGTGGGAGCTGCCGTGCACAAGTCGGGTATTCCTCGTAATGAACTGTTCCTGACTACCAAGCTGGCGTGAGTCGGTTTCTTGTCCGGCTTGTTGTCGCCGCTGACGCCAGTGTATAGATTGAATGCTCACGGAAACGTCAAGCAAGCCTTTGAGCACAGTCTTAAGGAATTAGAGGTCGACTATATTGATCTGGTATGCCTGTTTACATTGGTAACTCCGCCATTCGTGTTCATGAAATCATTTAGTATCTAGTTCACCTTCCCGTTCCCGTCGCGTACGAAGGTGCGTCTCACAAGGCCGGTAGCCATATCCAGGGTACTTATGAAACATTCTACTAGAGGGGAACGATTTCCCAACCAACCCCGATGGAACGATCCGCGTCGATGACAGTGTAACCCTCAATGACATTTGGGCTGACATGGAGGTGCTTCTGGAGACAGGAAAAGTCAAAGCCCTTGGAGTTAGCAATTTCTCCCCGAAAACGTGAGGACACTTGAACCTGCTGCGATGCGCAAAGCTTATCCCGCTTGTAGTCTCGACCAGTTGTTCAAGACGGCGAAAGTCGTCCCTGCTGTGAATCAGGTCGAGTACGCGCTCCTCGTGTAATACTGAAATTCCTGCTGATATCAGATGTATAGACTTCACCCATATCTCGTCCAGGAGGAGCTACGACAGTACTGTAAAGACAAGGGAATCGTCGTCAGCGCCTACACCCCGTCCGGTTAGAGATTTCTGCGTGACATCAACCGTTGCCTGATACTTACCTCTCAAAGGTCACGATATCGTGCGCAATGATCCCAAGATCGTCGAGCTTGCCGCGAAGAACTCAATCACACCGAACCAACTCATCCTTGGGTGGCATCTCGCGCGCGGTGTGGCTATTGTCCCCGGAAGCCAGAATGCTGAGAGGCAGAAGGAGAACTTGAAGGTATCGTTATTGTCATTGTCTTCAAGGAGAAGTCTTCAAGGAGCCTGTTCAGATTCCTGTCGTCGCCGACGAAGACGTGAAGCAGATTAACGCTTTAGATCATAACGATAGGATAATCCCCAAGGGTAAATTAGTGAAGGGAACGTTTTGGGGATGGACGTACGACCAATATGGTTGCTAGTGGCATTCAATGTATTGGATTTCACGTCGAGCCTTCAACAGGCTCGGGGTTCTCGCTGTCGATACTTCATCCCACGCCTATTGGAAGAAAATAAACTAGGCGTACCATTAACAAAAAATCTCAGGCAGGAAATGGGCAGCCACCATGACCACAGCTTGTTTGTCATCCGTACTTCTGAAGAGTAGGAGCCTTGAAGAAAAGAGCCTCGAAGAAATCCATGGTAAGAACTTCTGCCCCAATCGTGCTTTCTAACGTCCGAGTCCGAAGTATGAAGGAGCGCCAACTGCCACTTTCATCTCATATGGGTGAGTTCTTTCGTGCAAGTTCGTATCCCCATCTGACATATAGATTAGAGCAGAAGAGCATCTGAAAGTCGCTGCTCGCGCCACACATCACTGGCATCCCATTTCTTAAAGATCCAAGTCAAGCCGCGACGCCATTCAACATGGCATACAACACTACCAAGTTTCTCTAGGAGTGGTTTGGACAAGCTGAGAGCAAATGCGGAGCTTCAAATTAGCAGGAGTCCGTTGGGTCCCACATTATCGACGCTTACTCGAGGACATCGAGCTGCGGTTGGCGAGCGGGAGTCCAGATTTGGTGTACAAGGGGCCTTGATCCGTGTTAGGAGTCGTTAAAGATGGAACACTTCCGCAAGTATTGTGGCGTTAGTCAAAGAAGTCAAACATGCCAAAAAGTTTCACAACGTAACCGAATTCCCTCTAGCCGATTTGAACGACTGACCTTGCCATCGGAAGGTGAAACTCCTGATATGACGGGCTCTACCACTGAGCTAAGAGGGATCTGAGCCATTGCATAAATATATCCTTTGTCTATCCGTTTCACTCAACAGAACGCCGCTTGAAGCTGGGTTGAATGGAAGGCACCCTTGCACCACCAGGATCACTATAACCGAGCTCGCCTTGTGTATCACGCATATATACTAGCTGGGTATACTCAATCTGACCAGCGCATTGTGGACGAGTCAGTTGGAGGCAGGTTGACGTTGGAAGCAAAGTCAGCCGATCGTTGCCAATCGCCTTGTACCATTTTCACGCCTCTAGACCGTTCTACCTCGCCTACTTACCTCAGCGTGTCATCTACGTGTAATGCAGTCATTTAAATGCTGAACGAAGTATCATTTCAATACACGCGTAGATTTCACTCCGCAGCTATGCAAGAAGTCATATGCATCTACGGAAGTCCCCTTCCACTTCTGACTGCCTTTGCTACCTCGCTCTGAGACTCATTGTGCAAGTACCTTCCATATATCTCCGTGTAGTGCTCCTTCGCCTGGACAATAATCAGCTCCAGGCAACAATCACTTCGACAGATCCCCTTACACTTGTAGTCTTCGCGATACTGTCCCTCTTCTCCACAATCCCTGCATATTCCGCCCATTCTTTACTCACCTCCGCTCGTTTATAGCCGCGGAACTCGCCGATGACGTGGTCGCGGACGATCCAGGGTGCGATCGCCGCATCCACCATGGTGAACTCGTCTCCGAAGAAGTACGGGCCTTTGACCTTGCTAGCGAATGCACGCAGCGCCGTATACAGTTCGTCCCGTGCGGCGTCTTGTCTTTCGGGTTCTTGGAATTGGACGAGCCGGAAGAAGGACGGGACACATGATTTGGCGACGTGGTCGATCCAGATGCGCGCGTAGGCCCGTTCCGAGGGGTTGCGTGGGAGCATTTTGGGTAAGGAGGACGGGAAGGCGTCTTCGAGGAATTCGCAGAGGATCAGGGATTCGTAGAGTGCGCGGCCTTGGTATTCGATGGCGGGGACAAGGCCCTTGGGGTTGATATCTATTCAGGTGAGCATGGAGTTCACATGTCTTATGATGAACTTGAAGTGCTCACCGAGGAAATGCTGTTCCTTCTTGTAGGGATTAACCTCCTTGTACTGATATGGAATTCCCTTTTCTTCGAGGCTGATCCAAGTGCGTTGGACAAATGGGCAGAACTGGCAGAACAGTTCAAGTCAGATTCCTAGCCGATTTCAGAATGATAACACGCACCCAGCCCGACCAGAAGACCAATTCCTGTGGCTGCTGATGTTCCGCGACCGTCTGGGCTGCGCGCTCCGTGGCGCATGGATGGATGTGTTCATCGGGCATCGACATGTTGGGATGAATAATACTTAGAAGTGCGGAGCTCATCCAGATTATATAGGCAGAGAGAATGGCATCATTTGGTACCCGTCAACTAATCTATTGAGCTTCATCAGCGAGGTACGAGGGGAGACGATATTGAGCTTACTCAGACGTCGAACTTCAACGGGAGCTATAAATGCACTTCTACACTTGTATTGATTCTATGCTACCCGAAGTCCATTATTTAATCCCAAAACCGCTGCTGTCTATTCAGACCAATCTCGATAGTATGGGATATTGTCGCGCCAGGAATCAGGAGTCCTGCGCGCTGTAGCCAACCGTTTAGCCTCCCTGATCTGCTCTAGTTCTTCCTCCGACGGTGTTACAGCCTGAAGGGTATCGTTTGCTCATGATATCCTTCAAATTATGGAGCAGCTCACCTCATAAACAACGTCAAATTGGACGTCATGCAGCAGCGGGCTATTAAGCGCCTGCATAGTCTTCGCTTTCAACGTCCTCGCCAGCTTCTCTAGTTCCTCCGCATCCATACCTCCTTCCGTTACCTCGGCCCCACCCTTTACTTTAACGGTCAACCCAAAACGTTCGAGTCGCGTCCAAAGCTTCGCGCGTTCCGATACAGGAATAATAAAGAAGTTGTCGAAAAATGGCGTGCGGTCCATATCGACGAAATACGCTATGCGGAGCGTGTTGAGCGGTCGAAGGCGGAAGAACTCGATACGAGATATAAGGTAGTGGAGGACGCGAACCGCATAGCAAGGATCCCATTGATTGTAACGGTCTTCGTCAGAGAACGATATCGATAGCTCGTGGAGCGTGGGGATAGTCGCCAAGGAAGCAGCAAAGTCGTCTGGGATATCTAGGTCCTCATATGGTCGGGTAAGTGTGAGGGAAAACGAATGGAGTTTGATCTCGGCGCGCTGAAGGAGTCTCTCAATGATATTGAGATGTTGCTTGTTGATAAGCCCAAGCGTTACGGCAAGGTGCTTAAGGTTAGGCATGCTGGCCGTCGCGAGGAGCATGAATGATTCGGAGTTCACGCTCACACGCGTAAGGTTGGGGTGGTGGAAGGAATGTGTGCTAGGCCACGGGAGGGATGCAGCAGAAGTGAACGTCTCGGCGCTATGCGGGGAACGGGAGAGAAAGTTGGCTTGTGCGCCCAAGCTCACTCTCTTGCATATGAGCTCCTTGGCGAAGGGTGCCAGGTGGAGATCGAAATTGCCGCCGATGATGGTGAGTTTTTGGAGACGCGGTGCGATTGGAGCGAAGAAGGCAAAATCGTGCCGCTCGACGTCGTGTAGATGGGAGATGACCATGGTTTCGAGGCAGGTGAAGGAGACGGGGGGATGGTCCTTGCTGACTCTCGCCCATTCAAGGGCGTTAAGGCATTGTGTGAAGGACGCATGTTTCCAGCGCCCGACGTGTTGCGAGAGGAGCTCGAAGCCCGTGAAATCGGGTGAGTCGTCTCCTTTCATGCGCGCGCCGATGTTTGCGATGACGAAAGAGATCGGCAGTCTGCGGGAACGCGTTAGGACGAGAGGAAGACGCGTCAGGACCACGCTGCTCGCTCCGTCAACGAGGAACGTGGATGCCCAGAGGGATGATGTGGATATGGCGGTGTTGTGCCATGATCTGCACACGAAGAGGGGACACCACGGGAAGTCGTTAGATGCAATATCCCACTGGGTGTCAGCGGCGAGTTGGAAGATGATGGTTAGGATCTCGGTTGGGAGGCGGTGGATTGGGGATCGATGGAGGATGAGTGTATGTTTTACGCGGTCCTGTTCTGGTATGATCTGCTCGAGGATGTCATTGAGCTTGGAAAGACGTTCCTCGAGAGCATCAACGGCGAGTGGATGGTCGACGTCGGGAATAGAGGGGAAGTTTAAGAGCTGGGAGAGGTGCACTGGTTTTAAGGCGGTGGGATTCGTGGACATGGTGGTGGATAGTAAAGTTGATTGTGTTTCTCACGCGTGTGTGTGTACGGACATGCCGGCAGTACCTTGATGTTGTCGCTACCGGAGTCCGCAAAGCGGAATAGTTTATCTACGTGAAACGAGCCGGGTTTCGAAGGCACGGTTTGAGTAGAAGGACGTCCTGTCAGTCAAGGCTGATGTCCTACTCAGAATGAGATCAGCGGCACATATCTCCGTTTATGGCGTTTTGAATCACCATTCCAAAGACCAGGCACTATGGACGAGAAGATGAAAATCCACGGGAGGCCTAGCAAGTTGAAGTGAGCACACTGAATTTAAAGGAACACAAAAAACAGCATATACCGATTGTACTCTACACAGTTGCCACTGCATAAACCGGTTGGCGAGACAGCTGTGCTGTACGATCCGGTAGCACGATTGGAAACTTGGCCTTGGAGTGCAAATTCGTCAACGCACATAGCTGCGCCTCCCGGATGAGGATATTGCGCTGCCGGGATATTTTTAGCAGAAACTCTCGGACATTACGCGTTGAATGCTCACCACTTGAATGAAGTGAACCGGAACCGAGTGTATTGGCTGCAAGTCCATGAGGCTGGAGTCGGGCGACGTCGTCCCGTTGCATCTGCTCAGGAATGTGACGGTGGGTGTAGATTGGCTGGGTATGCTCAGATGTTGGACTGTAAAGGATAGCATGAACAAACAGAGCTGCGGAGGCATCTCAGTAGACGGACATACTGTTGTTTAGGTTTAGATGTTTTGATTCTGGCTGTATTGCTGGCAGCTGGCGATCGCGTTATTGATGTACGGCCGTGGACAAGTGCGCAACTTACTTTAATTCAAGAGGGATGAGCTTTCCACGAAATTGCGAAATTGTGGAGACTCGATAGGCTGCTTCGAGCTCCACCGACGCTGCGTAGCCCAAGGTAGTGCATAAGATGACGCATAGAGAGTCTGTCCTAGGACTGGCAGATGAGAAGACGCGATGCTTCCTGGAGGGTGCTGGCAACCGAGTGTTTGGCTTCAAATCCATGAGCTGCTTTGGCGCCGGAGTCGGGCGACTTTGTCCCGTTGAATCCGCTCCTATCCAGCAGAAGTGTGGCGGTGGAAGTGGAGTGGCATTGTCTAGTATAGTGTGCTCAGATGTTGGACTGTCAAGGATACCATGATGAGAAGCTGCGCAGACATCTCAGTAGCCGGACATACCGTCGTTTAGGTTTTAGATGTTTTGATTATGCGTTTATTGTTCCCATCTGTCGATCGCGTTATTGATATACGGCGGTGGACAAGTGCGTAACTTACATTAATTCAAGAGGGATGTGCTTTCCACGACGAAGTCGCCAATCGCGACGTTGTGGAGACTCGAGAGGCTGGTTCGAGCTCCACCGCCGCTACGTAGCACAAGCAGTGCATAAAATGACGCATAGACAGCTTGTCCTAACTGGCGGATGAGAAGGAGTGAGGTTGGAGGGTATTGAAAGAGATGATCACCTGCTTCATGAAGGGTACTGGCGGAACCGAGTGTATTGGGTGCAAGTCCATGAGCTGCTTTGGCGCTGGAGTCGGGCGACTTTGTCCCGTTGAATCCGCGTCCTATCCAGCAGAAGTGTGGCGGTGGAAGTGGAGTGGCATTGTCTAGTGTAGTGCGCTCAGAGGTAGATCTGTCAAGCAGGAAGAAGCTGCGCAGACATCTCAGTAGACGGACATACCGTCGTTTAGGTTTAAACATTTTGATTTCGTGTTTATTGTCGATCGCGTTATTAATGTAAAAAAATACGGCCGCGGACAAATGCGCGAAGCAAGGTCGTTACTTACAGGGATGAGATTTCCCCAGCAAAGTCGACCAGGCTGGTTCAAGCTCCACCGACGCTATGGATCACAAGGTAGTGCATAAAATGACGCAGCGAGAGACCTGTCCCCAGGACTGGCGGAGGATGAGACGGTATGCTGGAGGCTAAAACGTCGCGATGGCATTGAAGAGACCGGACGGAATGATCACCTGCTTCATGGAGGGTACTGGCAGATCCGGCGTGCTCCAGTCAGACGCGTTGCCATTTCCGGCGAAGAGGGCTACGGAAGCATTAGGATCGCGCTGTTCCATTCCACGCCAGTCTCAGCTGCAGGGTGGAGACGTGCCAGTTTCAGCGGGACGGTGAAAATGTGACTGTGTGAAGAGAAGAAGGGTGGAGAGATTCGCGCCGGAATCCAAATGTGGCAATGCATTACGCGCAGAGAAGCGCGTCTTATTCCCACGGACACCCTCCATTTAACGACCACCATCTTTGCTTTCTCCCCATCCTGCTCGTCGTGCTAGACGCCCATAACGACATATTCTCATATTGAGCTCGTCGTGCAGCACGATGGACAGGCCTCACAATCCTTACGCTTCCGACACCAGTAGGGTGTCGTCACCGCTCAACCCGTCTGCTCCTCCTCGCTCACAGTCGATGTATGCGATGAAAGGATCGCCCGCCATTCCCAATTCCCCGTCGTCTTTCCACATGGCAACCGTGGTCGACAGCGAGTCGTCTTTCATGCAACGTACACGCTCCCGCTCTGCACAGCTCGTCGATGAGTCAATCTGGAAGAAGGCGTTGGGATCGCCCACGACGACGACGGCGAGCGAGCATTGGTGGAGCAGCGAGTCTCGTATGCGCCCCTGGCGGGATCATACGACGAAGAAGCATACGATCCCCGCTGAACAGCAGGAAGGATGGAACAATGTCAAAAAGGTATGTCTCTTTTATTCACGCGTAACGCAAAACTAAAACGCCTTTTAGCGCGTCGCACAGGCCGCTTCTTCTATCCTAGGCACAACTCTAGAGGTGGGCCACGAAGCCCTTCTCCTCAGTACGGACCTACTCGAATTTGCCCCCATTCCTGGTCTCCAGAATGTCGCCAGAACGCTATTACAGATCTGGGATTCCCTCCAACTAGTCGATGTATGCGTTGTTTTTCAGCCTATACCATGTCTAAAAGCTTACATTACTCGATAGATGAATCGCTCGGCCTGTCTTCGGTTAACTGAACGCTGTGCCGACATCCTTCTAGCTGTGCGCCTAGAAGTCAAGGACGCAGGGGACCAAGTTGGCGAAGAACTTAGGCTGCCCATTACCACGCTTAGCCAGTATGTAACCAGTTTTGCTCTCCGTGACGGCGCCTCATGTTTCTTGCAGCGCGTTCGACTCTGTACGCGATTTTCTAATCAAGGAGGCCGACAGGCCATTCCTGAAGCGATACCTTCGACGAGAAGAGAATCGTAGGGAGATCGCGGGCTGTGACAATCTTCTTCACCAAGCCCTCGGAATGTTTAGTGTGGGTCATTTTTAATTTTTTCTTCTTCTACTCTTTTAATTTCAACTCTAGGTGTCGGTTCAAATCCGGATCCTTAAACAAGTTCAACAAGCTGAAAACCGGAATCGTCAGGACACCCAGGCCATTCTGGATGCGATCAACCGCTCCAGCATCTCGACCCAATTGGACAATAATGCGCTGGGATTATCGGGTATGCGCCCAGGTGATCGCTCGGGATCAGTTACTCCCCGTATCCAGCAAGGCCTTCCTCCGTCCAGCTCACACACATCGCTTCAATCTCCGTCCCCACCCGACTACTATGCATCGCTCCCTCAGACGGCGTCTAAGCTACGTCATACACCAGACTTGGCTCTACCACGGTCTTCGTCGTCCAGTATCACCATTCCTGGCCGACCCGACGACGTTCTTCCTACTCTCAACGACATCCGTACCAGGCAGAATGAATTAGACGCTGTTCTGGATATGGCCGATCTTCGGACCGTGTTGCGTACCGCCCTCAGCGCAGGCAGCGATATGGAGATGTTGGAGACCTTGGGCATCTCTCGGGACGATATGCCTGAAGCGATCAAAACCCTTCAGCGCGCCCTAGAGAGACTCGTGGAGAAGCAGGGAACTATTGCTACCGCTGCTCTACCCGCCACACAGCCTGTTGCGCAAGAGGAGGCTATTCCTCGCACACGTGTCGAGAATGATGGCCGTCACAAGCTCGTCAAGATAGCCAGGCGTCTCAGCGTCACCAGCCCATTGTCAGGAGCACGGATAACACGGTCCAAGACAATCAGCACAACATCAAGCTCAACCAGCGGCGATAGCAACCAGATGAGCTCGGATTCGTCGCCCTCAGAAGCCGACACTTTGGATCGAGAGTTCATTGAAACGGGAATCGACGCTCTACGAAGGTTGAGTCGCGGTGCTGAGCTCAACTTGCCCAGTTGGACAATCACGCGGTAAGTATTTTGCCAGCCTAATTTGTCCATCCGGGAATTCATTGCCGTACAGCTTCGAAGTCGACCGTGAGGCAAAGATTGGGATAGGGTTCTTCTCCGACGTTTACAAGGGTACTTGGAGAGACCGCACAGTCGCCATCAAGGTACTCGCAGAGACGACGCCCCGAAACCTCTTTATCCGTGAGGTCGGAATTTGGAAAACGCTCAGCCACCCGAACGTGTTGGAATTATACGGTGCTAGTAGCGCGAGCGGCGACCCTCCTTGGTTCTTCGTGAGCCCCTACGAACAAAACGGGACTCTGACGGAGTATCTGAGGCAGGTTGAGGGTGGCCGGATCCGAACGTCGAGCCTCCCAGAGTTCCGGTATTCGATGGGTAACATTTCGGCGCTTGCGCGGACCAAGGAAGAGAGTCTTGCGGTACCTGTCTCCCAAGGCAGGGTACGGAGTGGGAGCGGAAGCGTCGAGGTAGTGGAATACGATACCAAAGGCCTTGATCTCCTCAAGTTCCTATACGAGATTGCCAAAGGCATGCAATACCTCCACAGCAAGGGCGTTCTACATGGTGATCTCAAGGTATTGCTGTTTTTTCCGGTTTCTTCGTATTCTCAACCAACTCCGTAGGCTTCGAATGTGCTTGTTGATGACGAGTTCCGTTGCGTCATTACGGACTTTGGCCAAAGCGAGATGAAGTCTGAAGCGTTCAGGCTCAGTGGAACGCCCCCGCCTCGTACGTTTCTGATGGCTCCAGCGCACAACGAGTGTTTACGTTCTTCCAGATGGTGCCTTACGCTGGCAAGCCCCGAGATCATGATGGGGCTAGGCGGCCTCACCGCCGCGGTAGATGTATACGCTTTCGCGATGACATGTGTGGAGATTCTCTCTATGGGAAGGATCCCCTGGTTGTATTCCAGCGACGACACAGTCAGGCATTTTGTTCTCAGTGGGTCTTAGCATGTACTTTTGGGATCGAGTTAACATCTCTCGCATTAGAGGAAAATTCGCGTCCGCTCATCCCGATAACACCCTACACCAAACCTGGGCAGCCGCCGGTTCTTCAGGAACTCTTGCGCCACTGCTGGCACCACGACTCAAAACTTCGTCCGGATTTCGCCACTATCGTCAAAGATGTCAAGAGGATGTGGTTGAATGAGGGTGTTCCGGAGGAGGTCATTTCACTGAAGATACCAGAGTGGACGCTCCCATCGTCTGAGGACTTTGACGACAGAGTTCCGTCAAGTCCGGATCTGCGTCCTACTAGTTTCTTATCTGGCACTCCGCGTATGTTACGCGTATACTATTACTTGCTTCTTGTTCCAATCGTTAATTTTTCCACTCAGCCCGTCACTTCAATCTTGACACAACGACGCATTCCGTGTCGTTCCATGGAGGAGCGGTTGTTTCTCCGCCTCACCACCTGCGCTCACGACGGGGGCATCCACGGTACGGATGAGCATACCGGAGTTGACGTTGTATGCACCAACTGCGCCTGTCACTCGCGCTCCATCCGCGGCTGCCACTGAGGCGCCTGGTACTCAGTCGGAATAGGACAGTCTTCTGAACATGATCGAGGATGACTACGAGTCGCCGCCGGCCATAAATGCCACGATTTCGGACACAAGGGATGAACGCAGGTATCGGCTACTCTTAAGCCACAAGTTCCATCCGTCTTGTAAGCGCATATTCTTTGCGAGGAGTCCTTGGCTCACCCTCCCGCAGTGACGTTACCATTATGGAGCCCGTCGCTGATACATCTCGGCGCTGTCGGTTACCTGCACAAGCCAGAAGGAACCTTCGTTACATTGTTCAATGCCATCAATCCTTCCAAGTCCCCGGAGAATCAGCATCCTAATACCCTTCCTTCTGTTCATGGATATGGTTCAGTCTCGGCTCAGAGCTCTCGTTATGATCAACGAAATGCGGCGCAGAGAGGCTTCGATGCCATCACCGGTATCTTCAGGCGACCGGATGGACCATCGTACGTTTTACATTTACCTTTGGTTGATATGAACTGAATTATTCGCCCTCCAGGACTCGATATACCCACCATCTTCGTGCTGGACACAAGACGGCATTCATGTACACGGAGTCGACGTCGTATAAGTATCTCGAGAACCTAGAGGCTCCCAAGAAGTGGTTCAAGGCGACGATTGACGAGATCTTGGCCATTTACGGGCCGCACCATCCTATTCAGAGAGAGGATGTCTTTCTTGGTGAGTTATTCTCATCTTCGTAGCGCCGTGTTCTTACTATTGTCAGTCATTGGGACTTTGAGCGCGTCTGACTATGCCTTGTTCGTTAGCCACAATCATCCGGATGGTCACGTACGTTGTTTTATCTTCGCTTCATGGCATAGCGTCTGATGTTCCCTCAGGCGCGCTTCAACGTCCTGCCTGCCAAGAATAACATGCCATGGGGTGTCATCAAGACGGATACCGAGATCGTTGGCGGACCGTCCTACCATGAGCCAATTCCCGGCGGCTCTATCTCCAATAGCAAAGTCTCGAGGAACGGCAGTAAGGATGTCACCTTGCTCCTCGCACGACTCCGCTTCAAGCCCGACGGCACCGATCCTACCTCGCTTTGATTTTTTTCTTTCTTTTTTTCCACTTTACGACACATACTGCATCGCACATGGAATTCATACTACATACATATTACGGACACGGTGGACACGACATTCAAGTTACGATTACCTACATACAGCATCTCTATCTCGCGCATAGCTATTTAACATTCATTATATGCATCAATCAGTTGTATTTGTAGTTTTGTAGGGCTCTCTCTATATTAATATATATCAGTGTATGGATATGGCCTTCAAATGCAGGAAGTAAGTGGTGTGGTATGCATAAGAACTACTAGATGAGGGTAGCAGCACTAGGTAGTGCGGGTCAGCTCAGGCCATTCAAACTCATCGTCCATTGTCGGTCCGCTCTCCTTTCCAAGAGTGAGGTGGCCGATCTTCCGAATGGTCTCCAAAGTAAGCCCGCAAGGGGGATGATAACGCTTGAGCGTCCGAATGAGGAGGAATGAGGTCTTTGATGTGAAGTCGAACATTGGGCCCAACGATCGTGACATGCTTGCTTGGTACACGCACCGTTCTCGGAAGTCGCACAGCGATACCCTCATTTGGTGGTGAGGTACTTAACCCGGGGAGGTAGACGTTTCGTCTTGCGGATAAGAACGTCTGAATGTGGAGGCTGGAGTTGAAAATGAAATGATCTTTCCCCCAACTTCCATCTGGGTAACCAACGACGCGCCTCAGCAGCCCCAGCCTGGCGCGCGCCTCTGAAGATCTTTGCACGTGTGTCTAGTAGTCTGGCGAATGATGCAAATCAGGGAGTTACCGTAGGCGGATGGGCCAAGGATGACTTTCATCGTCGATCACTTGTGCTCGGGTCCTTCGCGTCCTTCGGGCTTACAGTAT
>JADNRX010000649.1:0-27923 GCA_015501595.1 Hymenopellis radicata
GCAGACACATATTTCGTTCACGAGATGACGACCTCATGAGTTGGCCCAACCGGAAATCGGGGGATAATGGAAACGTCGATGCGGAGTAAAGAGCAGGTGATGGGTGCACCTGGACCGATAGTCTAGCAGATAGACTCGAGGAGCTGGAGGTGACCGTGTACAAGGCTCAGCTGCACCTGGCAGGGTCATTCTGGCATGAGCTGAGACGGCGAGAACGCCTGATAGACGCATGGTTCAGAATCAGACCGTAGGAAAATAAGCGCCATCTGTCGTGGTTGTTGGAATTTGGTTGGGATGCAAGGTGTATTGTCAGAAAACACCACTCGGATGATCGGACCGGGCTGTTTTTTACGACTTCGACGGCCTCTAGCGCGACAACGAAGACGATTGACGCCATTAAATATCGTGGGATGCATTCCCGACGCAAATTAGAGCATTTTATTTTTTGCTCATTTTTTTGGTCTACATGAAGATATAACTTGCACTTACCACTGCCAGCACTAACGCTGTCTCAACACACTATATGCGGTACGTCGGGCTATGCCATATTGATACAAATGTCAAGTAGTCTTACTTAGTTCTTTACCCCTCAATTTCTAGCCACTTTGTGCTAGCGTTCGACACCAACGACGCGTTTGAACGATGGCCGGATGACGGGACCGGCGATCCGAGCAGTGATCAACCGCTGTTCGGATCGTTGTCTCTCACCTCCCACCACCATCATCACCCATGTCGGGCACCGTCGCCGCCATCTTACTCGCTTTCTCCTCGTTCCTGTTATGCTTGTCCTCAGTGCCCGTTGGACGACTGGGCTGCTACGCGTAAGCCCTGTCAGAACAGGCCGCACTTATATGATGTTCGCCCCGTCCACTTGAGAAAAGTTGGCGTCAAGCAGCGCCTTGCCTCGCTGCATCTCACAAGCGGGCTTTACGAGAGCGAGAGCCGGAGGAAGGGACACTGCGCCGTCTGCAGGCGGGCAGCGTCGCGGTGCGTTGTTCAACATCATTTACTTACTGCAAACTGATCATTTATCCGTACGCAGTCCTTCCATGGTCCCCTACCACCCACCACTTCATCTCCAAGGACGACCCAGCCTCAAGCCGAACATGCCACGTCGTACTCACGTGTATGTTGGTTTTCTTCGATCGTAAGTCCAAGTCGATCGTCCATTTCTTTCTTTCACCCCTCCACAAACAAGTCCATAAACGCCTCTCCCGTCGCTTCTCTGTTACCTGTTCCCTCTACTTTCCTTTCCGGTGCTCGTTGGACGACCGGGCTGTCTACGCGTAAGCCCTATTCAAGTAGGCGGCACTGAACGATTCCGGTGTCGTCAACTTTGGAGAAGTCGGCGTCAAACAGCGCCAGCCCCCGCTGGATTCCAAGAGTGGACTCTGTGAGAGCAAGTGCAGGAGAAATGAGCGTCGCTCAGCATTACGGTCCGTTCTTTCATTTTCCTGTTTTATCCTGTACTTGGATATTTCTCAGAACGGATTTTCTTCACCTACGTCGACGGCTGTGTTATTGCCCATCGTGCACAGGTGCCTTCCACTCCTTAGAGCTTGCCCGAGTCGAATTCCGTTGCGTCGAGCCACGTCAGCATCAGGTGCATGTTGGTTTTCTTTTGCGATCAAGTCCGCTCACCTTTTTCCAGTCCACCACCACCATCTGCATCTGCCCCTAATAACACTGACCACATAATCCTAAAATCAGGAAGACCTTTTGGCTTCAAGCATGCAGGCCTGAATGGTAAGCCGTCAATGTTTCCACCACAGCATCCCAACTTTCGGTTTTTTCCAGCATGACGCGCGCTTCCTACGTTAAGCACAAGATGAAGCCTGCGAGCACTTAGCCGATAATGAGGCCTGCGTGCCCAACTACGATGAGGACACTTGTGAGTGACTCTTACAGTGCGACGACGGATGACCACCTGCGACGACGACCACTCCGTTGACGACGACCTCGGCAGGACCATCCCCCATTTGACCACCCGCAACAACGACGACCACCCGCAACAACGACGACCACCTGCCACAACGGCGACGACCTGTGACGAGGATGTCGCTCCATGAGGATGACGGCAATACCGATTGCGCCATGTCACCCCCCGAACAGCTACCGCTTCCCTCCTTCGCCCATGAGCAAGGTCCTTTGACAGGCAAGTCCTTTCGCTCTTAGCTGCAGTTTCAACCGGTAACAGCCTCTAGAGAATGTGAGCGCCATTAGGCAAGGACTTCTTCACAAGGCCGAGCACGACGACTTTGTGAAGGACGAGTAGAGGTAGGGACAAGGGACGACGACGACCACCTCGGTGTCGGGGACGAGGACAGCGGGTTGAGAGTTGCGACATTTGCTCGATCTTCTATTAGCGACGAGTGCAATGTTCATGCTCGACGATAATCTTTGCCCAGCATTCTAGTTGACCTGTTTGTTAGTCTAGATAGATAACTTTCTGATATATTGTTGTTTTGAAATATTATTCTATTGCTATTCTACTACTCTTTGTAAGGATTTTAAGCTAATTGTATATGTCTCTGAGTGATTTGTGGATAGCTTGAGGCATTGCCTCCAGCTAACTGTAGTAGAATTGACTGTGTGTGAGTTAACTTGAGGAATGTTGAGAGTCACTTAAAGTAAGTTGGGGATAACTCAAGCAAACTTCAGAGCAGCCTGAGTTAGGCTGCAGGGGGGAACCTTTCTCAGAGTTAGCCTCACAACTTATCTGATTTCTGATCTCCTGAGCAACTCTAGTCAGCTATGGTAGTCCTTAGTTATCCAGAGTCCAATACACCTTTTCCTGATGATGTAGTGCCAGCTACCTGCATGCCTACTGCCACGGTGGCAGGTAAAATCTTACTGCCACGGATAATGCCACCTGTGACGGCGTTGATCATTGGGGAGAAGGCGGCTCTCATTATCGCAGAGGATCTCGCGTTAGTGAACAAGTAGGGTGATATACTTGAACTCGACGTACAGTCTTCGACGAGGTTGTAACTCAATTACTCATTCGAAGCTGGCTTCAATGTAGCAAGACTAGGTTGCTGGAATCTGCGCGTAGCTATTCAGAACGTGTATGCCTGCAGCACGGGCTGACCGGTGGCGGTGTGTCGGCAGAAACCGTGCTTGAGCTCTCTTCAAGCCTTCTAGACTCTAGAGCCCGTTATGGTTCTGGTTAGGCGCGCACGAGATACAGGTGCGAGGTTCAGGAGACCAGGACGGAGATCGCTCCGGTTTCAGAAATGAAGATGTGATGGTTGTTCTGCTTCTCTTAGTGTGAGTTTCCTTCGTTCTATTCTTGTGTCTTTGATACTGCAAGCTCTGAGGGAACTTGGTTCTATCTGTATTGACTTAGGTGCGGCCTAGTCATGTTCGCGTTGGTCGTCTTGACAGCTCTTCTTACAGTTAACGAACCTCTGTTTGTTCTTCGAAGGATCGCATGTTGAGGTCGAAAGTAACCGGATCGAGAATGAGAGCCTCCACATGCGTTCATCAAGCTTCGCATATCGGAACTTACTTTGAGCCGTGACTTCTTCCGTCTTGTCCGTCCTAACTGTTCTACAAGCTGATTGATTGTGCGTATCATGTTGCACTCTAGACGCTCGCTATTCAGGCATGGCGATCTTACCTGATGATCTCTGAAGGGTGAGCACATGTACTCTGAGATGAATGTGTACTGAGTCTCCATAGCGCTTGTTATGAGGACGATCAGTTTCACTGTTTTAAGGCTTACCTATTCTCTAGCCTTCAATACAAAGATGCGGGCAGCTATCGAGGTTCAACATTAAACCATCATGTCAACGACATTCGAGGATTCTGGGCTCTCCGTGGCCGACATTCAGTCTCTCATGTCGGCGAACTTAAATTCTACAATTCTCTTCGTCTTTGTCATGGCATCCACACTTGCATTTTCTTGGTTGCCTTGTATTATATAGGTGACTGCTTCGTATTGATGACCATGTTCTCGCACTGACTTTCTGCTGCATAGTTCAGAGCGCCCACTCCGACCGGAAGCGAATCACCTTTGGCACCATCATCGCATTGTTATGGTGCGCCAACACCATCATCATGGGTTTGACGTGGAACACGATGAACGAGATCTTCATTACCCATGGAACATCATTAGAGGCGGAATTCAGCTTTTCCTGCGTTGGCCAGTGTGTATCGCGGGGTTCCGCCGTCATTGTAGTTCGTGTTCTCGCTGTTTTTCTCGCGGATTTCATCTTGGTGTGTCCACCAGCCAAACATTACTTGCGTTCGCTGACATCGTCGAGTAGATCTTGCGCTGCTGGGTTTTGTACGGGGGCGATTTCAGGATCGTTGCTGCGCCTATTCTTTGTCTGATTACTGAGACAAGTGTGTTCTACTCAATTCCCAGTAAGCTTGTTCGCCTCATATCTTTCTTCATAGTTAGTGCCTGTTACGTTCTATTTTACTTCGCCACTGCAGGACAAGAGGTTGATGCTAGCCGGGCCGTTTGGACGCTGGTTTATTATTCGATGACCATGGTCACAAATAGTCTCTGCACCTTCCTCCTCCTGTTTCGCAACATGAGTGTCCGCGGCATAGGAGCCATCTTCAAGACGTCTCGAGGAATCATTGAAGTCTTCGTTGAATCGGCTGCTATGTACGCAATCATCTATATTGCACTTCTCATTGTATATGCATACTATGAGTTTTACTCTCCCAATGTAAAGGTCATGACCGCATACGCCTATCCTCAGGTGGTATCATATAGTGTTACTGTGGGTACCAATTCATGTAGTCGTCGATCGCGCTAACTTGTATGGTATGCACTGGCAGGGTATCGCGCCTACTCTCATCATCGCCCGTGTCATGGCCAGACAATCGCGACCAGGCAATGCACCTACCTCTCCTACTTTGCCGAACATGAGGAGCACTATGCACACCATCACTGAGTCTTTGTCATTCGCCAGCGCCTCGAGCCACGGCACGCGTACAGGACTTGCCAGTAGTAATATCGATTTAGAGCAAAGTCGGCGAGATGATTTTGCAGATGACCAGCGTGTGGAAGGCAGAAATAGTCGTCACCTTGAGACGCCTAGTACATCTCCAGACAACCGTACCCACGTCACTTTTTCCGAAGGAAACCCTTAATTGGGGCGGGTGATGGTTTCTTCACTTTCAGCTCAAAGACATACACATGTACATACTACCTTTATTTGATAATAATTCATTGTCATTAGACAATTTGATGCCTTTTGTATTTGCCTGTAGTAGCACCGCTGTAATAAGTTGCTTGATCAGTTCAGCAGTGGGCGCTTATGGAAGCGATGAAACGATGTGGCGTGCAGTTGTCTCCAGTCACCCTCAGTCACCGTATGAGTCATTGTCACGGTAACGCTCCAGGCTCTTGCTTTTGGGAGGCTCAGGGGCATCTCCGTCAGTTACTATGTTACTATATTTGGAACTGCCTACGCTAAACAAATAGCTAAGGATATACCCCGACAGACCTAGTAGGCAAGCACTAATAAAAAACCTAAGCAAATGAGTGGTGTAACGCTGTCCGAATTCTACGCTGACTTCAACCCGATGACCAAATCACCCCAAAAAGGAAATCCATCCATCGCAAACAGTGTGCGGGCAGCTTGGCGGGGAGGCGGCGTGCTCTGAAGATATGACCACCAAATCTGAGCAGCGAGTCGTGTTCCCTGAGCTGCAACAGCAGAGCGAAGGAATAAGGAATTGGGAGTGGATGAGGGCTGGATGCATGACGAAGAGGACGGATGAGGTTGCAATGAAAAGACTGCGCCCCAGTTCTTCCACGTATAAACTGATTCAGGCTTTGCGCGCGCCCTGCGTCTTTGTCTAATCGAGCTCTTTTTTTCAAGCTTACTGCTGGCAGACGAGTACCTCATCGGTTGATTGCTGTACATGTAACGTTAGCCAGATGCGCGGAAGACATATTTTTGGCTCTCCCCTTGTACACGCCCAGAGGTGCTTCTTTTGGAGTCGTTTGCTCCAGATCCTTCGCTCCTCACATATTCACATCTCGTCTTACTACCGAATCATACTTCCCATCCTCGATATTCAAGCAGTGACCATGATGATCCCGTGGCGGCAGATATGGTGTAGCAGTTAATACCTCCTGCCATTCGTACGGGCCATGGTCTAGGTTTGTAACATTTTTCAGGTTTCGGCCTCGCATACGTGTCGAAAGAACTGACTTGCCGAGGTCCTCAAGAGGAAGGAAGGATGGCGCCGAGGTGCGAGGAGTATGTATCACCCCCCCACTAACCGTCGTACGCGGAAATCAGACCTTGAAATGCAGCCCGGTTGACCCTACCGGTTATGCATGTTAGCTGCTGCAGATTCATTTCTTCGGCGTCAACCCACCTGAACATGATCTGGATGGAAGGAGTGACACGCGGGAGTTCCTGTCTCCCCGCGCTCGTCGCTTCGAAGCCTTTTTCAACCTCGTGGCTGGCAGACCAGTAACTCACCGGTTATTTGCTGCCTTAAACAGACATAGCAGCAATGCCACCAGTTTTGGCTCTCCACTTGTACTTACTAACTTTGGGATGTGTCTAATTCTTTGGGCCTGGGCATTCCTCCAGCATCACCCCTGCTACATTGGCGAAAGAATTTTTCTGCGGCTTTCAAGTTGACGCTAACGGAAAAATTGATGCATACTAACTACTAAGGATGAGCCAGCTTGGTCTAACGGTTAAATAATGTGCAGCTCATGTGACGATGGTCGAACACGACGCCTCTTTCTTCGTTTTACTTGGATACGAAATCACCGCCGCACGTATTCGCGAAAGTGTAATGTACGCGCCGCACTGATACGATGATGCTGGCTAGTTTCATGAGCGGTACATCGGACCGGCATTCCGTGTGCTCTTTTCTTCTTACCGTCATGCTGCAATTTACGCTGGAGCGTCGCGAAATTTTGACGATGACCCGCGCCGGACACAACACTCAGGCGAGACGCTGCTTCCTCTGTGAGGCGAAGAACGTAACCACACGTGGTCGGAAAGTCTGGGTTTATCCATCCGAGGTGGTGCAGCGGTTACTACCTACTGCCATAAAGGTCAGTTTTTTATGGTTCTGCTTCCTTGGCGAGGTGATTGTTCAAACCAGGAAGAGGATGGCGGAAAAGTCACTTTTGTAGTCTTTTTTCTTCTTGCGGGCCTGGACGATGAGGAGTCCAGATACCTTTGCCCTGTCGTGAAGCGTCCGTGGTGCGGTTACCTACTGCCATCGGTAGGATGACTCGGTCCATTTTTGGAGTTCGACTTGCTGTGTGCCGAAAGAGGTGACATTGTCGCGTCTCGTTCCCTCCGCTCGTGGGGTCGCTTGGAGCCTTTTGTAAGTCCTCTGCGGGCAGACTAGTGACTCATCGGTTATTTCCAGCCTCTTAATTAAAACGAAAGTAGTTTTTTTGGCTCTCCTCTTGCATTTGAGGATCATGAGACTGGCATCGCCGTCGTTCTTCCACATATAAACTGATTCAGGCTTTGCGCGCGCCCTGCGTCTTTGTCTAATCGAGCTCCTTTTTTCAAGCTAACTGCTGGCAGACGAGTACCTCATCGGTTACTTGATGTAACGTTAACGGGAAGCGGTTATGCGGAAGACATATTTTTGGTTCACCGCTTGTACACGCCCAGAGAGCAGTGGGGCGAAGGGGTGGTCCGCAATGGACCGACTGCGTAGGGATGCAGCGCTTCGTCAGCCGTCGAGTCCACCCTCACCTCGGCGCACGACAGCGCTCACCAACCTCCTCAAGACCATCTCCTCTCCTCGAACTCCTCGAGACCGTTTCCTCCAATCAACATCTCGTCACCTCCCCGCGACCACCTCCCAGAAACACCTCATCACCCTCGAGACCATTTCCTGCCATCAACACCATCTTCTCCTCAACACGCGAGTACGGCTAAGGCGGAAGGCAGGTGTAGTCGTCCTCAGATGCGCGAGTAGTATAGGCGAGACGAGTGCAGGACTCACATCTTCCTTTGCGGGCTTGGAGGACGAGGAGCCAGCGTCCATCGCGGATAAAGGCACACCTTGTTGCCCTCAAGCAGGTTTCAACTTTCCCATGACGGCAGATATGGTGTAGCAGTTACTACCTCCTGCCATTCGTAAATGGATCGGGTGGTCCCATTTTTGAGGTTTCGGCCTTGCATACGTGTCGGAAGAACTGACTGAGGTGACATTATCGCGTCTCTTTAAGCCGAGAAAGGACAGGATGGCGTATCACCCTCACTAACTCGTCGCACAGAGATTCGGACTCCAAAACGCAGCCGACGGTTAAGCTGTTAACTGAGAGGAATTCAACTGCAGGTTCATCTTCTTCCCCGCGTCTACCCACCTACGCACGACTCGCTCGCAGATCCGTTAGAGCCTTTTGCAAGTCCTCTGCTGGCAGACTAGTAACTCATCGGTTATATGCTGCCATTTGTAGCAATCAATAAAGCATTTTTGGCTCCCACTTGCATTTGGGAATGTGTCTTCTTCGCAAGCGACCGGGAATACGGCAAACAGCATCGATGTCCGTCATTGAGTCAATGCGGGGGCGTCGAACACCGAGCCCACACGCACCACGACGTAACTGGGCTCTTCATTGTGCGTTAAAGGGAGCAACGAGGAGAGGAGGAGAGGACACAGTTATCGCGCAGGAGTTCTTTTCCGGTCATAGGAACTTCTTGTGCGTCAACGGAAAGACAGGGAGGAGAGGAAGATGTGAGACCTGCACGATAGATGGTTCGTCTCGCCTAGCTGTTGTGATTCGCTCAATTCCTAGCTTGACTGTGGCAGAGGTGGGGTAGCGGTTACCCACGCCATACTAAGACTTGGTGATGTATAATTTTTAAGGATGATCGTTCAAGCCTAGTCTTTTTTCTTCTTGCGGGCTTGGAGGACGAGGAGCCCAGGTACTTTGTCCTGCCAGTCGTCAAGTGGCTGGTTGGTTTCCATCAACTTGAAGCTGCTGCTTTCCATCGCGGCAGAGGTAGTGTAGCGGTTACTATGACCTATGCCATATACTGATGCGAAACATGTGTTTTTGAGGTTGACATTATCGCGAGGATAAGGTGCGGTTCACTAACACGGCGCACGCGGGAATTCACTCCGCCTCCCTCAAAATGCAGCTGGGTTGAGTCGTAGGAGGAGTTCAACTAGTACACTTAGCCACCTCTTCTAAGGACGCATGATGTGAACTGGACAGGTAGCGACTCGCATCTTCTTCTCGTCGGTTGAAGCCTTCTCTGCTGGCAGACTACGAGTAACTCACTGGATACTGTCAGTACGTACTGACTACGAGCCACCTTGACGTAACGGTCAAAGTGTAGCTCATGCCTCGGGAAGCTTTTTTTTTGCTTGGACACGAAATCCGCGTCGCAGCCACACGAAGAACGTTCATACTTACGCGACCTGGATAATCCGAGCGGTACATCGGACCGGGATTCCGTTCGCTCTTTTCTTCTCACTGTCATGCACTGGGCACGAAAATTTACGATGAGCCGCGCCGGACACACACCGTTTCTCCTGGGAGGCGAAGAGGGAGACCTCACACACACGCCTGGTTGGCCCGCTTGACAGGAGGAGGCTGCAAAAAAGACGTCCTCGTGGCGTGGTGTACCTGCCTCCTCTTAGGACCCTCCCCGTCTATCTTGTGAACTGCGTAATGGAGGACGACGACGACCAGCTTTGGTTTTTGCTGCGGAACGACCCCTGTGGCGGCAGAGGTGGTGCAGCGGTTACTACCTACTGCCATCCATCATGCCTGGAACGCGATTTTTGACGGTTCTTGCTACCGACGTGCCGATAAAGAAGAGAGGATCAGATTGGGGAGTGTCTAGACGGAAGACACTCCCCGTAGTCTCTTTTTTTCTTGCGGGCTTGGAGGACGAGTTGCCAGATACTTTGCCCTGTTCGTCAAGCGGCTACTTGGCGGCAGAGGTGGTCCAGCAGTTACTACTGCCATACACGCTTATTCTGGGTTGCTTCCATTTTGAAGTTTCGGCTTCCTGTGGTCTCGCCTAGAACCGGGTTGACATTATCGGTTGGAAGAAAAGGATGGCGCTGAGGTATGAGGAATATTATCCCCCTGTTAAAGCCTAACTCATCACTCACGCAAATTCAGACCTTGAACTGCGGCCGAGTTGACCTAACGGTTACTACGCATGTACCACTCGTTCGTCATGTCCTTTTTTTCGCTTGGTGCCGATTCAACCCACCTCTTCTACGCACGACGATGTGGCTCCCTCCGCTCGCATCTTCCTCTCGTCGCTTGGAAGTCCTCTGCTGCAACGCTGCTGGCAGGCTAGTATTTCACCAGCTCTTCGCTGCCTCTTGGTGTTTCCGGAAGCATAAGCACTTTTGACTCTCTACTACTTGGAGATGCGAGCCACCTTGACGTAACGGTTAAAGTGGAGCTCGTGGTCGTGAGTCTTCACATTTGTTTTGGCCTAGACACGAAATCGCCGCCGCACTTATTCGCGGAATTGTAATGTACGCCGCCTCGCCGGCTTGCATTACATAGAGCAATGACTTGTTCCGGATGCAAGTGATTCTTCCTGGCAAGGCCAAAACTCAACGTCATCCATCGCTCCCTGTGCCGTTAAGAGCGCGTAGTTTCATGAGCGGTACAGCGGACCGGGATTCCGTACGCTATTTTCTCCTCTCATGTTGCAAAACTTTTACGATGAGCCTCGCGGCTGCCCGAAGGAGGACACCATACTCAGACGGTACACCGTTGCCTGTCCTCGCACACACGCTGGGCCCCGATGATGCGAGCTTGGCGATGTGAGTAGGCGCGACACGCGCCGTGAGGCGGAGGATACGATGATAGCAAGTACAGGATTGCGTGTTTTGTCCTCGACTTGCTCTGAATCATCATGCGTTAGTGCTACTCTTCTTCGCGCCTGGGTTGTTTGTCCGAGTCGAGCGCAGGCCCGGCGGCCATCTCACATTCTGGGAGATGGAAGACACGGGGACATAGCGCATGACAGAGGGATGCATTTAGGTGAGAAAATGTGAGGAGGAGGCGAGCGCCTCTTCTGACCGCACGACGTCGCCATCTTTCGAGGAGGAGACACACACAATGTTGGCTTTGACTTCTGTGGCCGTGGTACCTGGGTTGCCAACCATTAACGACTCTTTCTCGCTGTGTCATGCGCGCGCTCAATCTATCCGAACGGCGTCTAGATATTTCCCACCCCACAACTTCTTCCAATAAACTGATTCATCGCGTTTCTGTCTGCCCGAGCTCGTCGTTCAAAGTCTTCTTTTTCATGTTTGCTGCTGGCACGAGTAACTCAGTGGTTACTTGCTGTAAATGTTCTCTCGCTTCCTTTACTTTTTAGCTCTTCCCCTTGTACACACCCAGAGGTGTTCTCTTTGCTCGCTGGTGATGTTTTGCTGTCACGGTGATTCTTGCATACTGAATGAAGCACGTTGGACGTAGCGGTTGGACGTGTGTTTGTGAGTTTCTCTATTTCAAATTTTTCCCCTGACCCACAATCAACTGTGCGCGTAATACTGAGTGCTCCTCATTAGAGCAAATGCCTTGAAGCACTTGAAGTTCCGGCGCGATTGTTTTCAGGCCACGATTCCCGGCAGGGCAAAAAAAATCTGGGTGATTCAAACAACGTCATTGCTACCTATGCCGTTAGAGCACGGGTGCTGATAGAACAGTAGTACTGACGGCAGATGCACGACATTTTACGATGGGCCGAGGGACGTCGCACCGTTCAGACGCGGAGGAAGCGATAAGGGATTACGTTGTTCGACGACCGGGCCCGTGGTATGATGTAGGGGGAGCCGTAGGAACAAGGAGCAAGGCGGAGAAGAGCGTCTGGACGTCCTGCTATGTGTGTTCGCTCCCCTAACCTCACTCACCACAGGCTTTGCGGCGCGGCGGCATTTTCCTCTTTATTTACCATATCCCCGCGCAGAGGTCAAATGAAACTTGCGATTTGGAATTGACGCCTACTTGTTTCTGCTCCCCTTCCCCAGCGTGTGTTTCTATCGCGCTCGTGTTTCGAGGTCTGCGGAAAAAGGATTCCCGGATACGGAACTCTACTTGAATACTTACTATTCCAGGCTCAGCCTGCAGCGCCGTGGCTAAGTGGCTACCTCGCTACTGGACTGGTGAGTTGTTGGAAGAATTTTTTGTGACTCCTCAGCAGAAACATGAGTGTACTAGGGACGAGTAACGTACTTGCTTATGAACAACTTTGAACTCGCGATTCCGGGTCTGGTGAGCCTAACGGTTAAACTGGACCTTACTCCGTGTATACTTGGTCTTTTTGCTCGTCCTGGACCCGAAATCGATCCACGTTGTAATCTCGTCGTCTCGCGCTGCAGAGTGGCGCCCGGGGTTCTTCTTCCGGTTGGAGTTTTAAGAGACAGTTCCTAGCAAGGGTTAAAAAACTCAACTTGGCCGTAACGATTTGCTACCTGTGCCGTTAGACCACGGGCGCTGCTAAGTATGATTCAAAAGATAACTGTGGGATGCCACGGAATGCGAGCGCCAGCGAGAGCGACTATGCAGCCATGAATCAAGCCTTGCAATAGTTATATGTGTTAGGCTGGCGAAGTCGCCGCCGCGAAGAGAACGTGTTGTCTTCGCGTGGAATGAGTGTTGAGATGTGATGAGGCGTGAAAGCCAGCTTTGAACGGGAGGCATGGCGGTAGAGAGGATGGGGCGTGCTATGATTGATGTACACATAACACACGCCTGTACGAATTTTCAGGAAGAATTGAACGAAGGAGAAATGAAGAGGCTGCTCAAAATGCATTTGTTCATGTTTGGTCACCCAGACAGCTCTCCTAGTGAACATCACCGCGGGCGCGTTCGTCCTTCACGCCGCGTAAAAGGTAGACGATGATACACCGAGGACAAAGTACACGTCCGTCAGTGGACAAGTCAGCCCATGTACTCAAACGATCGAGTGGCTGACGGCAGAGGTGGTGTAGCGGTTACCTATAGCTACTGCCATCCGTACATTAAAGAGCTCCACTTTTTAGGGTTCTGCGCGAGGACAGATATGCCTGGCGGATGTGGTAATCAGCATCGGAGTGAACAGGACGAGGGACTCGTCGTGCATTCTGTCCTCGAACGGAGCTCCTCATGCGTTAGACGTTCATATGTTCCCGTACGCGCTTCCACGCGCCCAGTCTTCGTCCCCCCGGTTTCTTCATTCACAGCCTCCTCCTCCCTGGAACCTAGGAACGAGCGAAGGAATTGCGCGTGTTGGAGGAAGAAGAGGACTCCTCAACCAGCTTTAGTTCTACTGCGCAATGTGGACTTCGCGCACAAGAGAGGAGGCGGCGGCGAGGCTTTCTATGTGTCTCGGCGCGGTCAGTGGCTATCAGCTCTTCTGACCGACCGCCCCGTCTTCAACGATGTCGCCATCTTTCTGTCTGGCGCAGAACGCACAGACTTGCTCTTGCGCTACACTTGATTCCAAACTTGACTATGGCAGAGGGTGACTGGTGAAGCGGTTACTTACCTATTTTTTCCTCTTTTTGGGTTTGACGTCTGGTCGTGGTACCTAATCCCAACCGACTCGCCTGGAGGCGCGACTGCCTGCACTCACTGCCCGTGGATATTCAGAAACCCTTCTTGGCAGCGAGTAGTCGTAGCCTAACGGTCCGACTCGTGCGTTGTATGAGCTGTCACTTGCAAGTAACTTTTTCCTTGCTGTCTTATGCGCTCACATCTCCGTCAGTTCTTCAACATATAAACTGATTCAGGCTTTGCATGCGCCCTGCGTCTTTGTCTAATCGAGCTCGTCGCTTCGAAGCCTTTTTTTTCAAGCGTACTGCTGGCGGACAAGTACCTCACCGTTTACTTGCTGTAATATGAGTTCTCCACGTGTTATACACCCAGAAGTGTTTTTCTTTGCTCGGTGATTTTTTGCTGCGAAGCTTTGTACCCTCTACTTGAATGAATGAGCAGGTTTGACGTAGCGGCTGCTGCTTTCGTTGCTGGTACTTTGATTTTTTCCTTACCCTACGTTGCTGCACTGGGATCATCAATGATCATTCTCGGAGTACTGAGTGCTCCTCATTGATTTCAAGTTCCATTAGAGCAACGCCTGGTACTGGGAGGACGCCAGTGATGTTCTGAGATGATTCTCGGCAAGGGAAAAAAACTAAAGGGACAGCCAGGTATAGGCAATTGCTACCTGTGCCGTTAGAGCACGGGTGCTGATAGGATTCAGTACTCAAGGCGAGTAATAGTATATGGGCGGAATTCGCTTGCTCTTTTCTTTTCGCTGACGCCGCAACGACGCGACATTTTACGATGGGCCGGGAGGTCACAGTATTCAGAAGCGGACTGGGAAGACCCAGTCAGGACGGGGGACTCGGAGGGAGTATGTTGCCGCGCTCAACAACCGACAACTGGGCACGATGATGCATTGGTAGAGAGAGCTGAAAGGTGTGATGGAGATCGTTGAAGGTTAACGTTCGTGCAATAGTAGCCAGTCTAGCCTAACGGTTACACCGATGCATTGTAAGCCAACCCTGACTTATCAGGAGGATTTTTTGATTTGTGCGAGGGGCATCAAGTCATTGACAATGTTTTACTTGATGTTTACTGTTCAAACGTTCAACGTTCAAGGGACAGTGGATGCCCGTTCCTGATTCAAAGGGCGACATTCAAATCGCATTCTGAGGCGATGCACATTTGAAGGGTACAAGTCCGAACTTGTCTTCTCCCGTTATCTTGTGGTGTGCACTGTGTCTTCACACAACTTTCACCGATTCACCCGCACCTTCTCCTAGCGCTGCCCTTCCAATGGATGGATTGGCTATGCGAGCTAGAACCATGCACGTCTCTAAGTCTTCCGGTACTCAGTGTCTTAGGTATGCCCAACGTCTCCCGAGCTCGTATGGCCGACTGGCTATTTGCTCCATGATAATGGTCACATAACGCATTTTTTCTGCTACCTTTGCGCTTCATCAGGCTTTGCCGTGGACAGAGACCAACTCGAATGGGGGTGTTTCGACTGGGAAGAACGTGGCTGAAATTATATTCTGTTCTCAGAAGAGGAGGCCGTTTCCCTCCGAGCCTTCTTCAAATCCAGCATATCTACCGGTAGACGGGTAACCAATTGGTTACTCGCTCTGTTGAACCAGCGTATTGTTGAGTATTGCAGTTATTTTGGTTCCACAACGACCACTGGCAGGACTGAACGGCCGGTCCTAAAACTAACCCTGAACGACATTAACAATTTTGCTACCCTCCCGTACTCAGACTTGCCATGTCTCCAAGAAACAATGTGTTGCACTGCCAGTGCCATGACTCCTGACGAAGGTTCATTCGAACTCCCATCACAAGGGAAGGCTGAATACCCTGGTCCCAGAGCCGCCAATTTTCGACGTGTTTTGGACTGGCTCATCCGCTCCGCGCGCACGATTAGAACTGCATGCTGTAGCGGCATCTTCGCAATGTTCGGCGGCGTCCTCCAGCGACCGGGAACGCATCATTCCCCCCATCACCCCGAGCGCGTGAAGTTTTTTTTTGGCGGCTTCCGCCGCAAGCAATGACAATCGTGCCGACCTCAATACAGAAAGTCTAGAGAAGAAGTCCGACCGACACAGTGAGGCGTACACGAAGCTCGCAACCAACATGTACGACGCGTAAATCACTCCTAGTCAGGCGATACAGCCGGGCCTATAGGACGCAAGCCAGAGCATCATTCTCCACCTCGTCTTCGTGTTGTCGTTGTGTTTCAGAGCTCGGATCAGTTTTCTGTAAGGTCGTGGTGTGCCAGGGATGACGATGACATCACCCGTATCGTCGTCAAATAAGATGGACGTATACGGCCAGCCGATAAGCTCGATGCCTGCGATGGAAGGGGAGAGTGTATCCCGTGGTGAGCAAAGGAGCTTGGCAAGCTCACTAGCACGGCTCGGGCAGGATACGACGAGCGTGAGAGACGGAAGGTAATGCCGACTGGTACGGGTCCAAGTCGTGTGGACGAGTGCGCACGATAGAAGGGCGGCCTGGTCGTAGACCAGATAGGAAATGATAAGGTCGACTAGCTCTTGGGGTACACGCTTGAATGAGCCGGTCGTAGTATGTAGCCGGGGCTGTGGCTGGGTCCGCTTGGTGAACATGTTGCTGATGGTTTTAAAGATCATGATGGTTACAGACAGAAGACAGAAGGTGGCTGTGTACCTTGACTGAGGCGTAAACCGATACCAAACTAAAAGCTGTGTGTATTCATTCAAGTAACGTGAGGAAGACAAACGATCCTCGACCCGGCCAGGCTTGTGAGTGAAAGAACACTACATGCTTCCAAGAAAGAGCGCGTTGTGGTGCCTCTTGACGAAGGCCGACAGATTATTCGGACTCCCATTACAAGGAAGGCTGGGCGTACCCTAGACGCAGCGCCTCAATAGTCGATTTCGACGTGTTTTCGCAGATCACGATCCTATTAAATAACGGAGTATAGGTCACTGGACATCATGAATTGTTGATAGATACCGCTTCTTGTACAATCCGCAAGAGGTACATACTGAAGTTTTCGTACGCCACATGAGAATCAAAGCCCCTTTCCATCAACTTTCTTCAGTGTCAAGGAATTGAGGTCGACATCGTCAAAAGTCCGAACCTGTTACACCAAAGCTTCAGTAAACCCCGGTTCATTGGTGAACTGACGACCCAGCTCACATTGATCCCCCTCATGCCCTCGTAGGACCCGGGCAGCATAGAGGTCCCGAAAATACTCGTGCCGCACTTGGGGCAAAAGTTATGTACGAGTCGGCCTTTGCCAAAGGTGTAAGACTGAAGTGAAGATCCATCGTGAGTAAAGCAAGAGACTTGAAGAAAAGCAAAATACCGTAGTCTCGCCCTCGCCAGAATGAAATTTCATGGCATCATCTTTGAGATAGACAAAGAGGTAGCCGTTGCGTGCGCAGACGGAGCAGTTGCAGCTGATAACCTCGTGCCCGCTCTCAAGAGGGGGCGAGATGGTCGCAGAGAAGCTGATCTTGCCGCAATGGCAGCTGCCCTTGTAAGTCGCGGAGGATGACATTGGGTGTTAAAGTCAAAGTCGGAGGACGCTGACTATGTCGTGCTGTCTAAGTTCCAAAATGGGTATGTCTCATACCAGTCCGGATGTCCGGTTGAAAGAAGCTGGGTGTATGAACGCGCATATACGCATCTGAATGCGTTCCCAGCATAGTTGAGCACTTGTAGAGCAGGTGGAAGTCGTCTCAGTTGATTGTCGGGATCAAGTCGGAGTCCAGACCGACCAAGAACGCCGGATTCAAGCACGTGGCACCCTCGGCTTCCTTCCACGTCCACGCCCTTGATGCTGCTCTTTCAAGAATCAATGTCAACGAATCGACAACCTTCGAGCGACCGTAATCTTTAAATCAGGATGCATCGTCACCGACGCGGAAATGGGTGACTGAGCCGTCTCAGGCTGCGCCATAGGGCCAGAAGCGGTTGGGGCTACCGCTAAGTCTTCTCAAATGCACAATGGATGACGAGTTTCCTGTATGGTACGTCCAGTGCGCTATACCGTCAAAGGTTTACGGCCTGTAGCGTGCAGACCCTGTCGGACGCTCGCAACGCCTCCCCTCTTGTCAGTGCCGACCAATAAACACCTTGACGCTTCGGACAACACACGACCATGTCTCTTTCAATCTCTCCAGGCCTCGCGCAGCTCAGCGCCGCGCTCTCTTATCAGACATTTGCACGATGGGCGACTTGTTTGCAACTCGACGATCTCTCATTGACGTGGACGCGGAGCGAGGACTCAAGTCTCGCAGAATATAATTAAAGGCAGCGTCCGCCCTAAAGATTCGGTAACGTATCTCTCGCCGTTTGTATCCACCCTATTCTTCACGATGTCGCTGAGCGTTCTTCTCCTCGTTCTCACGTTGACTTCCTTCTTCGCTATATAATATCTACTCACTACGTCGCGATAACAGAGAGACGTTCCCCAGCCACAAATGTCCGCGTTGATCACCCTTCTAACCTTCGCTCGTCACGTCTGGGGTTATATATCCCTTTTGCGGGGCTACACAAGTATTTTGTCGATATCCAGCAGTTGTCCGCCGAGCGCATCGGTTTCTTGAGGAAGAAGTCCTCTCCCTGGACCCTAGGAGACATGGCATGGTCATGATGCCTTCACGCGGAACCAATGGAAAACGGTCGTTCATTTCAAGTTCGTCTACACATGAGACCGATCTCCGAGATACCCTACCGAGACTGTAAAGTGTCCCGTTCTTCTCGGCCCTCAAGTCTCGCTAACAAAGGTCGTAGTGCCATTTCCTTGGTCATCTGCTAATTGCCTTTCCGGGGTTCGTCTCGTCTTGCGGCAGACGAATGTTCAATGCTCGCAGACGAACATGCATCGGAGTTCGACGTCTCCCACCTAACTGATAATCACGATCGTTCCTCGACGTTTAGGGATGCCCGCCCGTGCGGACTGTTATGACTGATCTCGCCGCCTCTGAGAATCAGAAACCAATGCTTGATCAAGTTCGTTATAGGTCTGGTGAATCGATAGCACCGATTTCAAGTCTGGAAGTACCGTTATTCCACCCCAGCTTGACACTATGTAACGTGTTTGATTCTCATTCTTCAAGTTAGTGACATGTTAACGTAGTAGTTGGAACGCTCGGATTTATGTTTAGTGCTATCAGCGTCTTGCAGCTGCAGGGGGCTACCGGTGTCTTAATTCCGACCCAGGACATCCATCATCAACCAAGGAGACGTATTGAGCTGCCGGAATGGACAACCTGCCGCGCGGAAACCAAAACCGTGGATGAAACCGTCCGAGCGTTCCAGGTGGAAGATCGCAAGAGTAGATGCACGCTCAAGCTCGTGGGCAGCGATGGGTGGAGTCGTAATATGCTCATCGGTTTGATTCAACACGTGCATTTTTATTGAGCGAAATCGAATGTGCTGATTCGGATTTCCAGTCTGGATCAGAAACGAAGGTCGCAAGACGCATCTTTCGAAGAACTAGGGTGATTGCGCGCGAACTAAAGTGGCCTATCCATGGTATCAATGTTAGCTCGCAATATCCATGTACGTGTCGGTTCAAGTGGCGTTAAATATTTTTTTACGAAGGTCGTTTGCATAGTAAAGTTGGGTGGTCTTCGTACTCGCGGCATACCATAAGCCGCAGACGCTTGAACGTGGTACCATTACGCGAACACGTCGGAAGGAACTTGGAGGATGAAAACGAAATGGAAGTGATATCTTCAAAGATGATCAAGGACAGGAACATTTTGAATGGAAAAATCCTCAACCCGGAGCGGGATGCCAGCCTTTGCCACGGTTACGCACCGAGAGTCTCTGCATCTAGCAGGTCCAGAGAATGCAAGCTCGACAAAAGGAGGGTGCAAAAGGGTTTTACAGACATGACACCATTTGAGGCAAGTCCCCAATTTTCTCTATATAAGCCAACTGAACAAGCCAGAATCCTCAGACTGCAGTCCACCAGCCTCTTTCGCATAAACAAAATGTTCAAGCTCACCGCCACATTCTTCGCTCTGCTCACGACCACCGCCTTGGCGATGTCCGTCGTGAACCGTGCGGAGAGCATCTCTCCCATCGCTTCGAACTCCGGCATCGAGCCCGGTCCCGATGCCATCACCATCTTCAAGACGTGCACCGATATCAACTTCGGGGGGTTGTGCGTCGTCTGGGTCTCGGACGTCTTGCCCTCCGGATGCGGCAGCCTGAGTGCTGCTGGACAACAAGACTCCGTCTCGAGCGCGTCGACCCCAGCGGGCATCGCGTGTACCCTGTTCGAGTAAGCATTTCGTGCTTAGTACCAGCATACGATGAATGGTCGTTGACTTCTACGCTCAGAGATGCAGGGTGCTCGGGAAGAACTCAGCTTGTCGTTGGAACCATCAACGACTTGGGGACTGTCGGGTTCCAGGACACCGCGACGTCTTTCAACTGCCGTTCCACTTGAACGGAAGTTGTGCTCAGCGACATTGAAGGTGATATATTTCTCCAGAACAAAAATGATCTAAAGCTAACAGCACCCAGCCATAGTTGATTTTTTGAAGCTTTCAGTTTTTTTTCCCTTCGTTTTCAATATTCGGTGTTATAAGAGAAATTGGGTTGTACTTACTTGGTTGTTTGAAAGTTGTTTTCCGCATATTCTTGAAGTGTCGCGGTGCTGCGTGAGAACCCTTACAAACGGTACCCCGAGGACAAGCTGGCCACCACCATGGCATATACTACTCAGCAAGGCAGTAGACCGTGAAGAGAAAGCACCAGATCAGTGTGTGCATGGTGGGAAAAGGGGTTTGCAAAGCATCATCAAAGTCGTCTCAGACGCAGGTAAGGATACGCCGCCACTTCTATCAAAGTCGTTCGTGCAATGATTTCCGCGCTGGACGGACTCGACGCGTAGGTAGTATCCCTTCAGAATAGTTGTATCTTCATAATCGGACACCGACTCGGACGACAGCGGAATAGATAGGATAACCCACGAGCACGATGATCAGCGTAGTCCCAGCAGCAATTGTCAGTCATCAGTTCTGAGTATTGCGCACAAGATTCAGAACGGGAGAAGAATGGCCATCATGATCAGAGACGTTGAAAGGTATGAGCGTGTCAGCCGTAGTTCGTGAAAAGGAACAATGATGAGGAACCGGTTGAGTGGCACGCCACACGAACCAGGTACGACGACAAGGGATTCTGGGAAGCTTGTAAGCGACCTGGCGGTCGTGGCCGAAGAGTCGACTTGGGAGTCAAAAATAGCGTAGCGTGATCAGCGTAGCCACGCCGGTTTCAGCCGCTTTGTTACCCCGGTTCTGGTCCTCCTCCCTTCGTCCAACTAAGGACTCTTTCAGCAAGTTCTGGTCGCTTCCTGCTAGCTGTCGAATACCTTATGAGCAGCCTCTCAAAGTATCATCAAGTTCGGCCCAAAGCGTACCTGATACTAAACTTAGCTGGCTCGAATTCACGACCGCTTCGCGCCACTGACGCGTCCGCCACGCCAGAAGATACCCAATATTCTCTCCTACTACTTCCCTGCATACAGTACCACTGGACTGCGACACCTTGCACGTCTTGCTTCGCGAATCGCCTCCGACTGTTCTTCTGGTAGCCTCAAGGTTTCTGACCTCCCTGTAGGATCAATCACGAAGCGAGAGAGCGCTTAAGGGACCATGCTTCCTGCTACATACAAGCAATTATTGATCCTCCGACGTTCTCCTCGGTCATGCCTTGTCCGAGTCTATTCAAAGTACCTGTTCTTCGCCGGGCTATGCACGCAATTCAGACATACTGGACCTCAATATTCTGCCCGCCGTTAGCTGACTACCGCGCGACCGCGTGATCTGATGCACGAGGATCTTTTGTAAGATCAGCGTGAACGGAGGTGCGAGTTTTTAACTTCCAGACTTCCCAATTCATGTAGTCGACGGTCCAGTCCGGTGCTTGACGCGTAAGCAGGGTCATTGTCCCCCATGAGATGGTTAAAGGTCACTGGCGTTATGAGCGACCGTCCACTCGATGTAGTGAAGCGTTCACTGGTGTTGATTGTCCCGGTCAGGATCGGCACTATGATATTTCGGTTGATTTCCGATTCAAATGGCATTCGAGGACAGTCAGGGTTCTACTTTGCAGGGAACAAAGCTCACGGTTCCACTGTATACAGCACCGGCGCACAGCTGGCTGCATGGGTCGTCGACGACAAAGGCATCTCTCCTTTGGTAGTTCGTTGATGGTGAGAACAGTAAGGTACTGACCTATGTGAATGGCATCAGCAAATGCAGAGTCGGGAATAGACAATATCTATTGAATCTATTCTATGTAAGCTGAAAGAAACCTTCTCGCTCACTAGGATGCCTGCCGCACACTCGCTCATTACAATTTCTCTGACAGACTAGGCTGGATTTCGGAGGGGAGCGGCGGAGATGAGTACAAGGGCGCGGACATGTTCATACGGAGATTCGAGTAGCGTCAACTGATCACCTATACTCCGTTACATGTCGGAAGAGACGCTACAAAGCGAGAGCCGCAATTGTAGGTGGCGTAAGAGGTGCACGCGTTTTTGAGACTAGAGCATGAAGACATACCTGGTTCTTCACTGAACCATAGTTTTTGAATAAGACAGGCAAGTTCCCGAGATGCCCTTTCAGAAATAGAATAATCCAAAGGAGCAACGGCGTAACGTGATGAGTACACGCCCAGTCGTGACGGCTCTGCGCCAGACGAAAAACAATATGGGATGTTATTAATTCACAATATTGGCAAGGAAAAAATGTCACTCTTACCATCATATAAAAGGAGGCTGCAAAAGCAATGAATACCTCAGACTGCAGTCCCACCAGCCTCTTTCGCATAACCAAAATGTTCAAGCTTACCGCCACATTCTTCGCTCTGCTCACGACCACCGCCTTGGCGATGTCCGTCGTGAACCGTGCGGAGAGCATCTCTCCCATCGCTTCGAGCTCCGGCATCGAGCCCGCGCCCGATGACATCACCATCTTCAGGACGTGCAACGACCCCAACCTCACGGGGCTCTGCAACACCTGGTTCTCGCCCATCTTGCCCTCTGGATGCGGCGACCTCGCCGGGGCAAACCAACAGGACTCTGTCTCGAGCGCCTCGACTTTTGCGGGCATCCAGTGCACCCTTTTCCAGTAAGCCATGCTTCGAGTTGATTAGACAACGTAAATGGTCGTTAATTCTTTATGCAGAGACTCGGGCTGCTCTGGAAGGACCCAGCTTGTCGTTGGAACTATCAACAACTTGGCCACCGTCGGGTTCGATAACACCGCGTCGTCCTTCAACTGCCAATCCGTTTGAAGCGCGCGGGTGCCAGTTATTAAAGTCACAAAGGTAAGATTGTCCATAGTATAGTAATCAACTTGAGAGGATGCGAAAGCTAATGTATTGCCCAGGAATTGAAAGTCGTTCTCTAGCCGCTATGAAAGTCTTGTAAATGGTTCAGTATCAGTGTTATAAGGAAATTTGTGATGTACTTACTTGAAAAAAACAAGTCGCTCTTTGGTTGATTGTCATGGGACAAGTTTGAATTCAGCACATGAGATGCCTGCAGAAGCATGAAGGACTTTGAAAGACAAAAAACAGTATCATCTCAACGCTTTTCCAACCTGGCGAGGTTGCGGGACCGTCGTTGCACCTTCTGCCTTGGGCGTATATCAGTAAACATAACCATCTCCGCGTGGATCTGCCGCATCTGGGCCTGGAGTGCCTGTTGACGCGTCCGCGGAATTTCAGAGGTGCTGAACGTAGACGGGGAGGAGGTGATTACGGATATCCCGTCGGAAAGACTGCGTGCGTCGGTAGGTGTCGCTGCGGACATCATTATGGCTCCGTCGGGGAGGGCAGACATGACGTTGTCGGCAATGTAGACCGACGACCTCTCGCTCGCCTGGCCTATAAGTAGAAGGACGCTGGTGCCCTCAACATAGCCGTTGCCGGAGTACTATGACATGGGTGCCGATGGCGATGACTAGTTTTCCTGGTTCGCTCGAGCACATCGGGCGCGGTGACGACGCCGCCAGCAGAAGAAGGCCCTGGCAGCGATAAGAAGTCCCATACCGCCTCCTATGATTACGCCGGTACGACTCTTTGCTTTTGACACGAAACTCGACAAAGACGCGTCCGACATTGATGTTGACGAAGCGTAGGAGGTGTCAGGTGCTGAAATAGATACAGCGCGTTCGTCGTAGCTAGATGAATAGAAGACCGCGAGGACTGGAGAAAGTAAAGGGCATACGTATAGATGGCGTAGTCGAAGTTGATGGAGACGTCGTATCCAGAGGTGCCGAAGACCATACTATGAGTCGTCTGCGACAAACCGGTGGCGGAATACACTAGCACATTGTATTCCAGTTCAGTACTGTCCGATGGGCTGTGATTGAAAGACCCCGCGTGTTCCCCGTCGACAGTAAACCTGCAGTCCGTTCGTTGTACGTCGCGGCGGACCATGTCCCATTGTACGCTGATGCAGTCAAAGGCTGAATGGCACAGCCCGAACAATCCGCCTCCGGGGACCAAGTTGGTCACTGTGAATCACCGTTCGTATCATCTTGACTTGGGCTCAAGATTGAGGACCAAGTTGCCCAAGATTCCTCTAGTCAATATGACCCTTGAGGCAGATCCAATCTGAGACGTGAAGCCGTTTTCACATAAAGATGTTTCAACGATATTCGCCGTCGCGTATACGATAGAAGAAGTGAAAGGAAGCGAAAGAGACTGAAGAACGTCGAGGCAAGAGCATTCACGTGAAGTGCAGACATGATTTGTGCAGTCCGGGAAGTTGCAGTTCAGGTCAACCGTTCTGTACACAGATTGAGCGAGGATTGCCAAGGGATCAAAAGAGTCTAAATTCCGGCTGAGTCACATCCGTACTTCCGAAAAGAGAATGTCCGTCTTCCACGTGGGTTGCCACGAAAAAACAAGTTCGAGGAAGCAGAGACTTGAAGAGCGTCGAGGCTAGAGCATTCAGGCGTCGTACAGGCATTATTTGTGCGCGGTTCCGCCAGTTGCAATCTTGCCGAGTCAGATATCCGTACTTCCGAAAAGAGACGTCTTCCACGTGGGTCCCTTTTCCATCTGCCTATTGCACAATCTGCAGGCCTAAGGCTATTGCTGGTCCATTGCCAGTAACGTGGCGTGAGGATGCCAGCCTCCCTTCAAGAATAGCTGAAGGTTAACAAGTGACGCAGTTTTCGCCAATGTTCTAGCATCCCGATGGTTGTCAATCATGATACTTTCTGTTCAGTACGCGTCCTTCTCTCTCCCCTTTGCTTTGACTAAGGAATGAGCAGTTAACTGGAGGTTGTTATTACAAGTATGGGGACGATGTCGTTTTGGACTTTGTCAAAGCTGCGTGTGACAAGCTGCCGCAGAACGACCCGCTCAGGCCATCGGATAGCATTCTGGAGCGACTGGAATACACCGCAGACGACGTTGAAGGGTCTCAAGATCTAGTGTTACTCGTTTCCAAGAAAGAGGATGGCGAACTTGACATTAAGCAGTACGATGGGCCCAGTGCGTGATTTCTCCTTCTCTTTCCACTTGATCCATTTAAATATGATGGACAGCGCCGACTGTGTTTTCCGATTCTACCGTGGCGGCAGTCGTCAACTTCACTATCGGCGACTGTCCCGACCTTAGCGAGTTCAAAGTTGTCTTCCCTGACGATCCCGCTGCAGAAGACTTGCACGTCTCGATGTTCTATGGATACAACAAGTTCTACATCTTCTTATACGCATACCGCATCCTCATCGGGCGCTTTCCGGAGCTAGAACCCTACATGATATACGCCGTGCTCGCCAGCCCTTGGGGTTGGGGCATAGATGAAGAATATTCAATCATCGCGGATCAGTATGCGTTCTGGTGGCTAGTCGCCGACGTCGACGAGGGCGGCATGGAAGACCCTGAGGTCAACGGATATGACAACCTTGGAAGGTGGGAATACCTCTGGCTGAAGTTGTTATGTGCCGAAGGCAAGAGCGAGGACGACATTATACGCGACGCCTGGTTCGGGAAGGGAAAGTTATATCACTTTGCGCGCGCAGACCTGTAAGCTTAGCTTCCGCTTCTTCATTTCTTTGCTGACCCATGTACCGACAGTTTTCCTAAATCAGAACCCCTGGTATCGTTTCCAGCTGGAGAGCTTGTTCTCCAAATTGCCGTTCGACGTCCTCGATTATCTCTGCGTCACGTACCTCAGCATTAGGGAGGCCTCCTCTCTCCTTTGTCTTAACCGTTCCCTGCGCGCGGCTCTTCTTCCCTTCGTTAACTTTTTCGCCCAGAACGCTATTGCTCGACGTCATCCATATTGGCTGCCCATCGTTGCGCCATGCCTCAGAGGAGACGAAGAACAGCTCCGTTGGGAGCGGATGTGGGAGGGACTCGGCGGTGAAGTCCCGTGGGCGCCGTACGCTAGAGAATGCGCAAAGAGCCCAGGAATGAGAAATCGGCAGCGGATTTGGGGGATGGCGGAGAGATTTAGGAACCAGGTGAAGGAGAAAGGGTGGTTAGACGGGAGGACATCGATTTAGCAAGTCGTCTGGTGTACGTAGGCCCACCTTTCGGGAGCAATTAACATTGAACTATCTCCAAGGTTTTTCGGTGCACATCGCGGTGACACAACTTCACGCCATGGCCAAAGAAATAAATACTACGCGGATCCTTCCAGTAGACCTCCTCAACGCTCATGGTCGCCTCCCGGGGCTATCTTCGGATGGGCAGCTGTCAGCTATTCTTCTTTGCACCTGTTATCGTTATTCTCCTCTTTGTGTCGTATATGGCTGGCGAGTTTGGATGAAGCCGTCGTTGTCGGAATATTTAACGTGTGTTCTTGACGCTCTCAAGGGACGAGCTACACGGGAGATGTCAAATTATAACCTCATGAAAGCGCGGGATCTACATACGACAATCTGCGCGTCTGCTTGACGTTCTCTGGTTTCCCAACGGTCGGTGCGGCGGCGGGTCGAAATACAACGACAACACGAGGAAGATGATGCTTGGCCTTCCTTCAGGCCCAGGTGTTTGTGCTTCATGCGCTGTAGTCGATGCAGAGAGAGGGTCGATTACTTTGGTCTTCGGGGAGAGCATCGCAGGTTCAACATGGTCGTAGAGGTCTTAGAGGTGAGAAGAACGGGGTGTTTTGAGTTGTGACGTTGCAGTTTGGTTTTGGTTTAGTCTGTGGGCACAAGGATTGTCGGACGAACCGTCCCCGGGATATACGCCCGAGGCAGAAGGTGCAATGATGGTCTCGCAACCTCGCCAGCCGTCGGAAAAGCGTTGAACTTGAAATGATACTGCTTTTTGTCTTTCATAATACAGGAAGTCCTTCATGCTTCTGCAGACATCTCATGTGCTAGCGAGCTCTGAATTCAAACTTGTCCCATAATAACCAACCAAAGAGCGACTTTTTTTTTCAAGTAAGTACATCACAAATTTCCTTACAGATATTTTACAAATGGTTGGACAGTGATCGCGATCACAATAATTAAATCAAAAAAATCAAAAAATGCAGAATTCGTCGAAAAAACTTTCCAGCTTGCACTAAGGGTTCTGCAGCAAGAGAATGAAAGTAGCAATCTTTGTATATGCATGTAAGACATGCTCAAAGCATCCTGCAAGCAGGTAAGCATCACCGCTTCGATATGGTTCAAGTTTACTGTCTTCGCGATCATGAGGATAATGAGATCAATTGACACTGCCTGAAGGGCGGGCTGGCTACAAGATGGTGGAGGAATTGATAGAGATAGGATAGATGCATAAGGACATAGATAATGTGAAGTGGTAGCCGCGATTCCAAGCGAATTAACGTGGCGCAGAGCTCCTCGCACCACGCAGGCATCGCCAAGTGCTGTGTTGAGGGTCGGGAAACTGCTGGAGCGGGACGGAAAGACGGTAACGGCTCGAGAGGTGAGGGCATTGGGGATTGTAGTGGACCTGTGGTGGACGGACGAGTCTTTCCGACGGGATGGCACGGCATGATGGCGACTGGCCTACTGGTCGACTCATGCCCTACGGGCGCCCCAATTACCCTCATATCTGGCGTACTAAATGCAGTCGGATTACCGAAGCCCTGATGCGCTCAGCGCCCTGCTGCAACAAGTCTTGATTCTGCTCGTGGCTCCGAGAACGTGAGGTTATCGATGTTGAGGTCGTTCTTCTCGGCATCCGGACCTTGCTATGTCCATTCGATGGAACGGCAGAGGGATCAGTAGGGCAAGACCATGGCTCCCGCAAAGTTGTACACACCACTGAAGCCCTTGTCATCGTTAGCGCAGCCAACACGCGATTTGCCCGACCGCCGCTCTCCAAGGGCTGCAGCTCCGCATTTGGGGCCTCCTGTCCACTCTAGAGTCGACCTTTATGATGTCTTCGATGAATGTCTATGTCGAACGATGAAATCAGTTGACGTGGTGGAAGCTGGAAAGTTTTTCGACGAATTCTGCATTCTTTGATTTTT
>JADNRX010000065.1:0-191169 GCA_015501595.1 Hymenopellis radicata
ACTTCCTCACCTATCGCCACAGCCACCTGAGTTTGAACCTACAAGCAAACTCACAACGGAACACATTAATTCACTTGAGGTAAATAAAGATGGATTTCTTTTACCGGAAGAGGAAAAACTATTTAAACATATTCTTAAATTAAACGAGCAGACACTTTCCTTCGAAGAATCCGATAGAGGTACTTTTAAGCGAAGCTATTTTTCTGATTATATAATGCCTACAATTCCCCATGCACCCTGGAATTCAAGAATATTCCGATTCCACCTGGAATACGAGACTAAATTATCGAAATTATACGAAGTAAAATCCAGGCAGGACATATGAGCCAAGTCAATCTTCCTATCGATGTAAATGGTTCTGTGTACTAAAGAAAAGTGGTGCGTTACGTATAGTTCATGATCTTCAACCACTGAATAGAGTCAGTATTCGTGATGCTACTCATTACCGATTTTGGATGACTTCGTAGAAGCATTTGCTGGACATCAGTGTTATTCCGCATTTGATTTATTTTCAGGCTTTGATGCACGCATTCTGGACGTACGGTCAAGAGATTTGACAGCTTTCTATACACCTTTAGGTTTATTTCGGTTGACCTGCCTTCCTCAAAGGTATACAAATTCTCCTGCAGAATTTCAGAACTGCATGGCTTTTTATTATTAAAGATGAAATTCCACATAAAGCCAATGTCTTTATCGATGATCTTCCTATAAAAGGACCTCGTACCACATATCCAGATGTTAACGGACAACCAGAGACTCTTGTAGAAAATCCAGGTATTCGACGATTTATTTGGGAACATGTGCAGGATGTTCACCGAATCATGCATCGTATTAAATGTTCTGGAGCGTCTTTTTCTGCCAAAAAGACTTTTATATGCAGACCTAGCAGTGTCATTGTTGGCCAGAAATGCACCTCCAAGGAAGAGAACCTGACAAAGATAGGGTAGATAAAATTGTAAACTGGCCTATACCAAGACAGTCACAGATGTACGAGGATTTTTAGGAATTTGTGGAACAGTACGAATATGGATTCCAAATTATTCTAAAATTATTCGTCCAATTGCTAAATTATTACATAAGGAGACCGAATTTGAATGGACTCCTGATCGTCAGGAAAGATTTACTGAGCTTAAGCGTATTATTACTAGTACTCCTGCTCTCCATCCGATAGATTACATTCTGATAGACCTTGTTATCTCTCAGTCGATACAAGTCATATTGCTACAGGGTTTATTCTCTCTCAAGAAGATGCAAATGGGAAGAGACGACCAGCACGTTACGGATCTCTGCCTATGAATGAAAGAGAGGCAAGATATTCACAGCCTAAACTGGAGTTGTACGGACTGTATCGAGCCTTACGGCATTGGCGACTTCATATTTTTGGAATTAAAAATCTGAAAATTGAGGTAGATGCAAAATATATTAAAGGTATGCTTAATGAGCCTGATCTTCAGCCTAATGCAGCTATGAATCGATGGATACAAGGAATTTTAATGTTCGATTTTGAACTTATACATGTGCCAAGAGTGGACTTTAAAGGTCCAGATGGTCTTTCAAGACGTCAGCCTGCTTCTCCTTCTGAATTTAAGGAGGATGATGATTCCTGGGCTGACAGCATTTTTTCTAGTCATGAATTCACCACATTCACAACAGCTAACAGATAAAAATCCTCGAGAAATTAATGTATTTCATTCTAAGACTTTCTCGTCCTCTGATATGCGTCAAGGAAAAGAGAACGAGACTCTACTTAAAGTCCATAAATTCCTGGAAAGTCTTGAATTTCCAGTGGAGGGATTTAAGAGCAAACAAACTAAGAAGCAATTTCTAAAAAAAAACTGCTCAGTTTTATATTGATCCAATGGACGGAAGAATGTTTCGACGAAACTTATCAGGAAACCCATTATTGGTAATTGAAGACTCACTGAAGAAAGTGCAGGTCATCACTCAAGCACATGATAGATTAGGTCATAAGGGCGAACAAGTAGTCTTTGAACTTCTCCGTACACGTTTCTATTGGCCATATATGAGGGCGGATGTTCACTTTCATCTAGCCTCATGTGTCCGATGTCAGCTTCGATCTAAAGTCTGGTTAGAGATGCCTCCAGTAGTATCTGCTCCACAACGCCCTTTTCAGAAAGTATATATTGATGTAATGAACATGCCCTCATCAGGAGGATACTCCTTTATTGTCTGTTGTAAAGACGATTTAACTGGAGTTCTCGAAGCTCGAGCTATTCGACAGAATAATGCTCAGACTCTTAAGAAGTTTTTCTGGGAAGAAATCTACTGTAGATATGGAGCTGTAGAACAAGTCACAACAGATAATGGCCCTGAGGTAAAGGGAGCCTTTAAACTACTAGTCGAGAGACTGGGAATACCTCATGTCCGAATTCTTCCCTATAACAAGCATGCAAATGGTGTAGTCGAACGAGGACATGCTATACTACGCGAAGCTATTGTCTTGTCAAGTGAGAAAACAGCAGACGGTCGAGCTGTCAATTGGCATAAACATGTTCCTATAGCCGTATTTGCGGACCGAATTACAGTTTCGCATGTCACGGGTTATTCTCCTTATTTTCTATTACATGGGATCGAACCTCTTCTTCCCTTCGATTTATTCGAATCGACATTTCTAGTCCGAGGATTCAAGCTAGAGCATGCCACGAGTCTAAACCCGGGTCCGGCGGGTCGAGTTTGCGCGAGTTTGCATATCTGAAGTCCGGACTTGCGACTTGTCTCAAACTTGCGAGTTGCGGGTCTAAAACTCGCGAGTTTGCAAGTTTTTGACGAGTTTTGAGCTATAACCCACTCATATCCCCTTCAACTGAGGTCAAACTAGTGAAAACATCATCTCTATAGCCTATTGCAACTCTGTTGAATCATATTCATATGTATAACATAGGTTATATGCATAATATTATATCTTAACTGACTACCGGAACCTGCGCAAGTACTTGCAGAATGCTCCAACCTCAAACCTGCAACTTGCGCAAACCGGGTCGCGAGTTGCGAGTCGCAGGTTACCTGCGAGTTACCTGCGCCCGCCCAAACTCGTGTCATGCTCTAATTCAAGCCAGGCATGAGCAGCACAGATCTTCTATCATTACGCATGCGTCAACTTCAAAAGCGTAATCATGACTTAGCTAACGCCGCTGACATCCTTCGGCAGTCGCGATTCCGATCAAAGGAACAGTTTCTCAGGCGTTTTCAGCACAAGATTCAATTGGAAACATATGAGCCCGGCAATCTAGTCCTAGTACGTAACTCCGCAGTAGAGATGAACCTTAACCAGTTCAAAACTACGGACCGATATAAAGGACCTTACCAGATTATCAAACGCACCACACGTGGAAATTATGTGTTAGCAGAAATGAATAATACTACTCTACGTTAGACATATGCCGCCTACCAAGTCATTCCTTATATTAGCCGAGAGCATGGAGTGATGAGCAATAAGGGTACTCAAAGCCTAGGCAATCAGCGGGTAGATGATAGAATTGAATTAGAAGTCGAATGCCAAGAGAATACAGAGACCTCTGATGAAGAAGTCTGATCCGCAACTCTAACGTTATCACTCTTTCAAAGAGTACGGAAGTACGACAAGTCCAGACTTATCAACGTAATTCACCTTTATCACTGTAACCACGACACTCCACTTGTCAGACCATATTCGTACATCAGTAAAACATCGGGGTCATCCCGGCAACTTTATCCCCGGCCCCGACATCCCTGGCATCCCCTGCCCTGGGATCAGATCTCTGGTAAGTCCCTGCCCTGGAATGTGTTTCCCGGTACTCTCTGAATACAACGAGGTCTCTCGGAAATATACAGACCATGTACTGGCATTCATGTTGCTGCCAGATATACTATTGCAAGGAATACTTATAAACTAGTCACCTGAGTCATATGAATTATCGAGCCCTCATCTCCGCGATGAGCGCAGACGCGCACTGACTCTTGCGAGACGCGGCTGGCAGACGAGATTTGCCAAAATATCTCCAAGTCCTTCAGGCACACGCACATGTGATGTTGGACTTTGGATCACGGCAGGAAAAAATAATTAGGACTCCGCCGCTCTCCAACCACTCCCATTGCGCTGCTAACTCAGACAATGATGGCGATCCCGCGGGCTAGAGGACTTAGCAAGCTGACGCCGCGCTGTTTGCTGACAGGCGGCGTCGTCAAGGTGCGCGTCTTTCTTGCCACTTCAACCGCAGCATGACAGCAACAAAGGACCTACATCAAGCCTGGAGCTATCGTCACCACCACGGCGCCCGTCAGGCTCTCCTCGCAACACTCTCTATGGACGGACCACGCATACTCGCAGCCAACGGGTGCAAGCGCAATGCATCTTGTGTATGACGGCAAGGCCAATACGACGGGAATCACTAAGTACAAGGACGATGGCTATCACGGAGGACAGCGCAGACTCATGACTTGGCACACGAACAGCGGACACATGACACAAAATGATGAGCCAGCGCAGAAGGACGATGACACACGACGGCTATGAAGACCTTCGACGTCCGCCATCTTTTCTGTTCAAGCTATCCAGGTAGGTATCTCTCTGGTCAACTGGGGCAGTCTAACATTCCGTCTGTCGCTATGCTAGACGACCTGGAGTCTAATATGCTTCATCAGCTGTAATTCAAGTCATATAGTCCGTTGTCTCCTTTGCCTGTTCCGAGTTCGCGCATCTTTCAAGGCGACAACTCACCACCAAGGCCACCACCGACGCCAACTGGAATGAAGAGGACACAACGACAAGGCACGAGCACCTCCGTGGTCACGAGTGTAAATAATAATTCTATGACCACTGTGCGTACTCTCCATACCTATCCATACGCGAATTTTCCTACTGACCACTGTCGGCAGACGACAATCTCACCAACGGAGTCTGCGTGATGATCCTACGCAGGTGCATTCGCTTCATGGTCTCCTCTTTTGCGAAAACGTTAATGTGTCCTAGGGCGACATGCACAATCGCGAGGGTCTGACTTTAAAGCGAATTTGGGTCGCAATCTGTGATTACGACTTGGGCCATTGTATTTGCGATGTACGTCCTTCATCTAATTATTGTAGCTCCTTCTGATAGCCAACAGCGGTCTCATATTCGATATTCCTACGAACCCGCCTATGACCTATTACGAACCCGCCTACGACCTACTTCATAATATCGGGTACGCACCACCTGGCGTCTCATCGTACTCGTTCTGACGTGTAACAGATTCAACAGATTCAAAACAAACTTGCTCGCCATTCCATACCAAGTCGCCAGTATGATAACGATGTTCGGATATCGGAGCTCGTGAACGACCGTTCCATTGTGTCTATGGCAGAGGATTTCTGGGTTCTTCCGTTTGTAGTCGCGATTTACTGTCTGCCTCGAACCCATACGTTAGCCAACATTGTAGTAGCGTTTCATACTGTACTTCTTGCGTAGTGTAAATGAATTGATTCCTTATTGTTTTCTAAATGTGTGGCATCGTAAAATCAAGTGAGGTATACTGTGGATATCCCAGGGATGTACGGCAGGGAGCCACCAGAGACATCTGAGGGATGGCCTGGATATCCCTCAGAGATCACTGTATCCCTCGGAGGAAAGGGACCCTACCCATCAGGGACCACGCGTCTCTGACAGATCCATCATCCCTGGCATCCCTGACCTCCCGCGAGGGATGCCAGGGATGCTAGGGAAGACCCCGACGTTTTACTGATGTATTCTTCATGAATTTCAATCTATTTCTCAAAGTGAGTGCCCTACACGTTTGACGAGCACCTAGACTCACATTATCAGTCATTTCTATCCATATTCTCTTTCCTCCTTGAGGCCTTATTGGCCAAATTTCGTTCCTTTTATCAATTTCCGGAACCTCGACCGTCGCAATACGGGTTTCCCCTATCCTCTGACAATGCCTTCCTAACAGTGGACCACCTCGGTGATGAACGATATGCAGGCACCACTGCAACCATCCATCCAGAGGATGACCCGCTATTCGGTCGAGTCGACACTCAGTCATTCGTGGCTGTTCCCCATCTCGCATTCCCCAAGAACTATACAACATCCTGTATCCACGTGCACTTCTTGGAGGCATTCATTCGACACGAGCATACTATGTGGGTCGTATTTCCTCTAATGAGACCGCAGGCTCGCAGTGCTTTACGTGGAAGGAAAGTGCGAGTACTGGACTATGTGTGGGATGGAGATGAGTACGGTCATGGGTTCGTCCGATCATTCTTAGGTTTTGCTGGCCGGTATGCACGACTTCGAGTCATTTTTTATAACGGACCAGATGACCCTTACCTTCTTAACCCCACTTTGCGCTTATCTTCCATGGTTTGTCTGGTCTCTGTCGATGATTTCGAGATGCCTTTTATTTATCGCCTTCGACATTGGTACTACTATCACTTCCAGACGCACCCCGTGGTAGAAATTTGTAGGATTCCGTATTCCATCAGTCGTTATACTATTATGCCAAATTTCACTTGTAGTCGATAGTCTCAATCTTTTCTGTTGTTCCGCAACTGAGGACAGTTGAAATTTTTCTGTTCCCCGCGAATATGTCACGCATATAAAATGGTTCCTAATATTTTCTGAGGAATAACAGAAAAGATTAGCGTGTCGCCATGAAAGAGGTTCCTTGACGAGAGTCGAACTCGTAGCTCTTGATTATGTGAAATTTATTCGTATGGGCACATGTATCAAGCGTGTTGACCATTACACTACAAGGGCTATATGATTGAGGTACACAGATTCAAAAACAGAGCTGTGGGTAGACCACGTACTAGCTCTCGTAAGAATCGAACTTACGACCTCCTCTGTTTCAGCCTACGCGTAGAGCTGAAACGCAGGTATGCCCACTACACCAGAGAGCTATGATTGTCTGATAAAGATACATATGATGATTAGAGGGACTACGCAAGGCTACGCATTGGGCTATGCAAAGCTACGCGAGAGCTGTGCAAGGCTACGCGAGAGCTGTGCAAGGCTACGCGAGAGCTGTGCAAGGCTACGCGAGAGCTGTGCAAGGCTACGCGAGAGCTGTGCAAGGCTACGCGAGAGCTGTGCAAGGCTACGCGAGAGCTGTGCAAGGCTACGTGTATGGCTATGCAGGGCTATGCACAGAGCTGTGTATTTCCCCATATAGAAGTAGGTAGGATTTTAGTATATAAGGCGAGCGGTATTAGATGATCAATAACAATCTACCCAGTTTTACAATCACTTTCGTGTGAACCCTAGCTAAAATCAAGCTTATATTCAGTTTTTTTTTTCTAGTACGAAACTAGAAGACCCAGTCAACAGCAACTCGTTTAGGTAACTCTGTCCGATACAGAGTTAAATTCAGAAGATCAGATCGAATACGTAGATACAAGAATGCTTGTATCATTAACCGAAGTGAACAGTCACTTCCATAGTAAGTTTTACAGAGACAGATATATAGACACAATACCGCTTGTGTCAACCGAAGTGCATCGATAAGTCACTTCCTCAGTAATCAAGACAGAAACAGATACATAGACACAATACCGCTTGTGTCAATCGAAGTGCAACGGTAAGTCACTTTGATAGCATTCACGTGAACGACTTATAGTGGACCAGACCTACTAAGACTCTACTAACAGCCTAGATTTCCCCTGTTCAGATAGAGATATCGAAAGAGTATTTGATATTAACCCCGAACAAACAGACTAGCTCGTTCTACATAAAGTTCCAGCAACCTCTGTGCTAGAGAATTTACATTTAAATTTTCTAGTGTGATACCGTGCAAGTCGAGATTGACCGAGGCAAGCCCGCGCGTTGCCCTCACGATGTGTGCGCATCCGTCGGGCCTATGGAGACACCCGATGCTGTACCTGATGGCCAGACGCCCCACACCGTCTCGCTGAGCGTGTACGACGAGCTCGTGGACGTGTCCAAGCCTGGCGATTACCTAATCATCACTGGCGTCTTCCGCAGCGTGCCCGTGCGCGTTAATCCGAACCAGAGGACGATGAAGAGCCTGTTCAAGACCTACCTGGATGTCGTACCCTTGAAAGTAGGTGGTGGCGTCGGGCTTGGCTTTGACAAGTCTACGAGGACAGTAGGGAAGGAACACGCTAGTATTGGCATGTTCTGCTTGTCGGAGATCCCGGAACGAGTAAGTCGCAGATTTTGCAGGTATGATCCTCTCCTTGGTCTGAACAACAAATAGTACTAAAGCGCCCTTCAGTACGTGCATAAGATCGCGCCTCGTGGTGTCTACACTTCCGGCAAGAGTTCGTCCGCAGTCGGTTTGACTGCCTATGTAACTCGGGATCCTGATTCGAAGCAACTGGTGCTGCAAAGGTAGCTCTACTGCATTTCAACTTAAGATTGATCTCATTGTTCGCTTAGTGGTGCATTGATTCTGAGTGACGGTGGTGTCTGCTGCATTGACGAGTTCGACAAAATGGCAGACGCGACGCGAAGTGTTCTGCATGAAGTCATGGTTCGTTTTCATTCTTCTTATTTCAACCAAGCTTATGTCTCTGCAGCTAGGACATCAATCCTTGCTGCTGCTAACCCTGTTGGTTCGAAGTACATCAGGAAACCGCCTTTAGCATTGAAGCACCTCAAGGCAGGGCCCTTTTCTTGAGGCACTTAAGGCCACCAGAGGACATCAAGACACCTAAGGTACCTCAAGGCAGTAAGCCAAGGCCTTAGGGTGCTTTCAGATGCTTCAGGCCATCTTGAGCTTCAGGTCTGTATGATAGCTGCCTTGAGTAGGATGAAGACCGTTGAAGACTACAGCCACCTATGCAGTTCCTTTGAGGCAGACTAAGACTTCTATGGTCTCCGAAGAGATGGGACAATGATGCACTTGTTACTTGTGCAGGGATTACTTTTCAGTGAGGCGGTCCACTGCACAAAGGTGCAACAACCATTACCCCACTCAAAAATCCTGGCAACAGGCACATGTACTCACATCGATGACCAGTCGGCAGCCGAAGTCATCTATGAAAATAGCTGAACGAGGGTAAGAAATAGCATGGCGGCACTCCGACAACGACGACATACTGATCTTGAAGATATTGTGGAGTTGGGCATTGTCGCTGGGTCCATCTTGTACTGTGTCGTCCAACGTTGTGAACCGACAAGCGCGACGAGGTCGTCTGCAAAGTCCATCTGGGCAACATTGTATGAGGAGAGTTCGCGAGGGGCTTTTGCGAAGGCTCACGGAGAGCGTATCGTCGTACCCATATGGTCGTGGTAAGAGGTGAAAAGACGGCGAAAAACAGCGCTTGATCGCTAACCCCGCCGCGCCGTACACTTGGGAGCCCCGTTCTTAAGGTGTGACCAAATACGCCGCTTTTACGGTGCTGCGTCCGCCGCGTCTCAAGAATGCTGCCTTTGAAAATGTCGTTCATGACGGACCGAACGAAGCACTATAGCAAAGACCGCCGTCATCAATATATCCCAAAAATGCAGCAGTCGGGAAACGTACCTGGCAAGCCAGCCCAGGGCTTGACGAGGGCTGGACATGCGGCTAGGAAGGAATACAGCGATTCAGGTAACGCGGTAGCCATGAGACGCAGTTTCTGAGGCATTGCCAAGATTGTTGACGGCTGTTCGGACTCGCCAGCGAGAACAATGCCTAAACCGGTGAAAGTAGTCTGGAAATACAAAGTTAGGCCTACTCATTTGCAAAGAGGTTTAACTCCACCTTTTCTTGTGTTGGACGAACAGAGGAACACTGTTTCTGTCCACTCGCTATGTGTTTCTTGGTAAACAGTCTGTTGCCTCGGAAAGACGATTCCTTGATTCCTTCGTGAAGCCCGCCGTCATGCCGCCGAACAGCGTCGTGTCCCAATATGCTGCCTCTTGCAGGGCTTACGCGTTCCGGCGTCGAAAGTGTCCAAACAATAGCGAGAAAGGAGTCACAAAGACACGACGCCGAACAGCACTTGATCGCTGTTTAGCTGTCCGGGCCTAGCCTGCGTCGGTGAGAAACTGAGGGAGAATTCAATGAGCATCCCAAGCAGCAAACAGCAAGAACTCACCTTCGGGCGTTACACGCCAGCAGACGGCGTAACGCCAGTTCCTTCTGCTGTGTTCTCGATATGCTGCCTCTTGTGGCAAATTACGCAACCTGGGACCCGAAACCGTCCAAAGAAGCCCCAAAAAACTGACCACAATGTGGAAGGGGGAACCAAGAACAGGCGCTGACGGTCGTTAGCAGCCCAAAGAGCGGCACCGCGGGATCGATGGTCGTAGTATAAGGCAGAAAGACAACACTGAAAGCTGTTCGGCTGACCGGGCCTGAGTATCCGGATATCGTTCATCTCGTTGTAGAGACCGAACGACGGTACTTGGTACTATGAATTTTAGCGTGAATGGAGCTGAAAAGAGCCTTAAAGACTTGTCAGAAATTTTGGGAAACAGACATTAGGCTGTATGTAAGAATAGCGTGTACAACACATACTGAACAAAAAGTAGCGCCTCTCTTTGCCCAAAAAATAGTCATTTTGAAAGCTGTGTAGTTTCTATGCCTCATTCCATCCCGTTTGGTCCGAACGAGAAACGCGAGCTCGTTCGCCCGCTGGAGCCATCCCGAACTTGATCCCGCTGCCTAAAATGGCAGGGATCAAGCATAATCGCACTTCCATCCTCCCACCACGACAATGACTGAGTACGGCACCGTCGCTTTCTCTCAACACCTTCACAACTGCTAGGCGCACTCTTTGATTTGCAGGTGGGAACGGGCCCTTTTGACGTTACACGCAACCCAGAATGGTGCCTTTCAAGACGGCAAAGTATTGTGAGCATGGATATCGGGAGTAAGGCTTGTACGACGCCGCGGGTATGTACAGCCTTGATTGGTGTGCATTTTGTTCCATTATCTTGTTATGCCCGCTCTGACTATGCGAGTTTCTAGCAGGACACCAGCAGCGGCCCCTTAAATACGACACTAGAACCATTCTCGCCAGCCTATCGTTGTTTCCTTCTCAATGGAACTTGCATATCCAGTACAGGTCGATACAGAACGGTGCGTCCTACTATTCTAAATCTTCCGTCAAATCCCTCCTCTGAAATTCTCAAGAAATTCTCCAAGTCCATTTTGCCCTCGGGCTTCGACGGCCGCGGCCACGTCAGTATCACGTGGTGGTTCATTTATTTTCGATCGCGGGTCCGCAACTCTCTCTCCTTTCTACTACCAGTACTTACATGTTCCTCCTGAGTCCTCTCCACGTCATGGAGCATGACCGTGACAGCTACTCTCCGACGATATCCCATCGACACAACCACTTCGAGGAACACTCGCTTAAGTGCGGCCAACACCCGACCACTACCGCACTCAAGGCTGACGACGACTACGCCTACAACAGCGGACTACGCCGAGCGACGAATACACCAGTCTGTGCGAGGATCTCAACCATCATGCCGAGTTTGACGGACGCTAACACGATGACGATGACTGCCCACGTAGGACGAGGGCGAGGCCCACAGGACGAGGCCACGCAAGACGAGGACGAGGCCCACGCAAGACGAGGACGAGGCCAACGCAAGACGAGGACGAGGCCCACGCAAGACGAGGACGAGACCCACGTAGGATGAGGACAAGGCCCGCGCAGGACGAAGGACGACCAAGACGAGGTTTAGTCGCGAATGACAAGTCTCGAAGATCACAGGACATGGCCTCACGATACTTCTCACGTACAAGAAGGACGACGGCGAGGTGTACGCTTGCCAACGCCAACAATGAGACGCGTTCGACAAGGCGGATGACGAGTGTCAAGGTAACGCCGAGATCAGTAGGACAAGAATGTGTTGCCGACGTGCTCCTGGACAGCGACACGCGCGTCGTCGATGGCATCAGTTCTCTCCTGCTCGACCGGGTGAGACGTTGATTGGTATGCTTTCCATTGGTCTATCTGGCTGTTATGACCATGTACCTTGACCTGTCCTATCTACTGTGTGCTTTCCTACAATGCAATTTTTTATTATTATGCATCGGATGATTGGGTTGTCCTTCGGTATTTTCAGATGTATCAGTTCGTGTAGTCTTTCTTGAACCACATTAAGGCTGCCTTGAGTAGCCTTTCATGTGCTTACAGGTGAAAGTTATATATCTGCACAACTTAAGGCATCTTGCAGCAGCGTTGAGGACCCTTCAAAGCCTCCTAAGGCTACATAAGGTCAATTGAGGCAGGCCTTACCGCCGAACCTGTATTCAAGGCACCTTAGCCGCATTGACAACTTAGCAGCCTCAAGACACTTCAAGTACCTCAATTCATCTATAGACACCTTGAGGCTCACACCCATTTTCGTGATGTACGATGTCGACCTGCCGATCCCGCGCAACATCGACTTACCGCCGACGTTGGTATCACGATTCGATTTGCTTTATCTAGTACTCAACCAGGTAGTGCATCAGGAATATGGGTCTTGAGCCTAGGTCTACTATGGTTAACCAGAGGGAATCTGGTTAACCTAGAGCTTGAAAGTCTCCGATTCAGCTAAATCAACTCAGGACACAGTCTACACCTGCCTGCATTCCCAAGTTAACTTCAAGTCAACTTCAGATAGCCTGAGTGAACCAGGGCAGCATAGAAACTATTTTGAGTCAACCCTAAGTCAGTTCTAGGTGACTCAAGAGGACATAAGAAACCTTCCAGTGAACTTGAATCATCTCATGTCATGTCCAAGTGAACACTAGTTATTACGTAGCAAACCATTGCAGGCAATGGTAGAGCACAGCCCAGAAACAACAGTCTTATTAGAGAAATAGCAGTAACAAGATACATAGACTGCTTCATTGAATAGACAAGTACAGACATACCAACAATTACTAGTGACTACGCAGGCAGTATGATGCAGAAAAGTATGAATACCTCTTACATACATGCCCTGTACTCGTCATCGTCGCACTATGCTCACAGTCGCCCTTAATCCTGATCCCTTGTCCTTGTCATCATTGGTATCAACCCTCAGGCGACGATCTGGCTGCAAATTGGACTTGCCTATAGGGTCCTCCTCTCGAGAATTGCCTGTCTCCTCCTCTTAGATATCGCCCGCGTCGTCATCATCGTTGGCTGTAGCGTGTCTTCTGCGGCACGGTCAGTATCGCATAGAGAATGAGACGACACACACGCACCGGGAAGATGATGGTGAGAAGAGTCCCCTATGCGTCGTCGTGTGTCTAAGGGATCATCTTCGTCGTCACTGAGTGAAGGCGCATCCTTGTCATGGTCGCGGTATACGGTTGTGGTCCTCGTCGTGGTCGGTCGTGGTCGCAGTCCTCTTCATCGTCGCGGTCCTCGTCATGGTCGCGGTATGCGATTGTGGTTCTCGTCGTGGTCGCAGTCCTCGTTGTGGTAGTAGTTCTCATCGTGGTTGTGTCCTCATCGCAATCCTCGTGGTCGCAGTCCTCGTTGTGGTTGCGGTCCTCATCCTCAAGATAGTGGTCGTCGTATCTCCATCCTCCTCATATCCGGTCACAGTCCTCATTGTATCCTCGTCCTCGGTCTTGTCGTAGTTGCAGTCCTTGGTCGCGGGCGCGGTCGTCGGGTTACGGTCCTCGCGGTCCTCATTGTAGTCATGGTCCTTGTCGTAGTCGTGTTCCTCCCGGTCGTAGTCGCATTCCTTGTTGTAGTCGCGGTCCTCGTTGCAGTTACGGGTATGGTTGTCATCGCTAAGCGCAGAAGTCCTCGTTTTGGCCATTGAGTCGTTGTGGTGTTCGAGTCGTCCTGTAGCCAAGTCATCCTCATTACCGTGTCTGAGACATCTTCGTTGTAGTGCCCGAGTTGTCCTCATAGTGCTCATCGCCACATTCCGGTGTTGGGGTTGTCGTCGTTGCCAGACTCAAGTTGGCGTTGCGAGGTTGCTGCAGTATCAGTGGCACTGTTGTAGTTGTCTGCAGTAAATTCAGCACTGAGGAGAGAAAAAAACCAACGACACACCTGCATGTCGTGGTGAAAGGAAGAGAATGCTACGGTCCGATCACACTCCGGACCCGCGAGAGGAAAACCCAACCAACACGTGACAACGACCTGTGGACTCGGAGAATTTAGTAGGAGCTACAGCTCTGACAGCCGGCCTACAAAGCCCTGCTCAAGGTCGGCCTGGCTCTACATAGGCCGGCTGTCAAAGTGCATCTGCTGTTGATTTGATAGGCAAGCAGTCAGGACGACATCGCAGATGGTGGTAAAGACTAAGAGTAACAGTTACACTTTGATCGACAGGGTTTTCATCACGTTGATGTTACATGGCGAGTTTCCCATCAGCAGGAAACTCGCTATCGATATTTCAATGTACCATACACATCATCGAAGGCATCCATTATTCATGCCGCCGACCATCCCCGAGCAATTGCGCGGAGCCGGTCGACGTGCATGACGCACTCCCCACCACATGCAGTCTCCGTTGAAGAGTGATGAAGCTTGCGATGAGGTAGGCGTAGCCCTCACATTTCGCCGGTGCTTTAAAACACGCTAATAAGAAATTGCTTATATCAAAACAAAAGATTTACCCACCGAGGCGACCACATCAGGAAAAGCACTTTGGCATCTGGTTGACTTAAGTTTAGACCCTTATTTTCTGGTTAACCCAAGCAGCTTAAGCCGCCAGAGACAACTGGAAGTAACTTGTATCAACTCTCACAGAGACAGGATTCCTAAGTTGCTACAAGTCTTCAATAGTTAACTCAGAGCAGCCGGGGGATCACCCTTGAATCAGAGTTGCTACAAGTCTTCAGCAATTGACTTGGGTATGTGTGATATGATTAAACTAACTAATACACACTCAGAACAAAGAGTTCAACTTTCAGTCAACATAACGAAACTTGAAAAGACTTCGGTTCCACAAGATATAGGTAGATATAGGTAGACGAGTACTGTAGGCAAGGAACTAAGAGTGTGGTGCTACAACCCCCGAGCTATGCTCCCCCGTCGCTGTTGAAGGCGGCACTCATCGAGGCCTACACATCCCATGGCCTTGGAAACGGTGTCCTCCACCCCTCGTATCGTTCTGTGCTTCCTTGCCGGGGCTTATGTGTTGTCAGGGCCTGGTCATAGGCGAAGTCGCACAGCCACACCGAGGTTTAGCGATCTGAGAGCTTGGATGAAAGGGTCCGTGCGCAAGATGTGCAGCCTTGCAGGATGACGCGTCTCGCTGCTATGAAAACAGCAGGGTCGAGTCCTGAGTCGTCGTACGCTGCCTCGCCGGGGCTTACGCGTCTCGTTGCCGTGTGACGGCGCAAACATCGTCAAGGAGTCGTCTCACCGGGACCTACGCGTTGGGACAGTCGTCGTCGCCGAACTTGTTGTGGTTGGTTAGAGCGGAACACAAGGGCCTGTCCCAGGTCAGTTACAATGAAAAGGGAAAAAAGTAGGAAGAAATACGCACAGATTAAGGCTGATACGTCCGCGGCATCTTCCAGCCTGGGATCCAACTCCTTGCCTCGGTTAAGGCGCGAACATGACGGCGCGGGGGGTTAATTCAGTGTCCGAGCCCGTCGTTGTCTTTCTGAAGCGCTGCTGCTCCGTGCCGGAGGCTTATGCGTGGGCGTAGCCCGCTGGGGGAACAGAACGCGATAAGGTCGTCCTCACGGCCGCGAGAAGCCGTTCTAACGTGCTACCGATCCAAAACAAAAAATCAAGAGAAGAAAAGCGTCCAGAGAGGGCCCACGAAAAGTTCAGAGGCCAGGATGACGGCACCTCGACAAGGTGCTGGTGGTAGGATGCAGAGAGGAGTGACCAATACGGTCCGTCGTCTCGCTCCAATACGCCTGTAAATGAGTCAAATTTAACGAAAATTGAAAAGGGAAGAAATACGCACCGTTTCGGGCTGGATGCGTGCGCCGCGCGCCCTAAAACCAACCAACCTCGTTGCTGGAGACGGCGCGAGGGCTAATCTGGCCTCGTGAAGCTCGTCGCCGTCTCCTCAAAATGTTGCTGCTCCTTTCTGGAGACTTACGCGACGACGTCGCTCGAGAGACTCGCAGGAAAGTCGTCCTCACGGCTGCCGGAAGCCGTTCTTGCATGTTGTAGATCCAAAAAGCCAAGAAAACGAAGAAAATCGCCAGGAGAGGGCCCACGAAAAGTCCCAAGGCCGTGGCACTGCACCTCGTTGAGGTGCTGTGGTGGGGGAAGACAAGTGATCGCCAGGTGATCGCACGCTTTTGTCCTCCCAGTCAATAAGTCGTCGATGTCCTCGTTGATAATAAAGCTGTCAGCGTGCTTGGCATAAGTTTTCAGAAAATAAAGTGAAGAAATACGCACTATTGTGGGCTGGACGCGTCTGCGTCCAGCCCAACTCCCAGCTTTTCACCTCTGCAGGCGCAATCGTCTCCAGTCACCACTGTTCGAAGCGGCACCGCGGTCCAGAGAACAACGTAAAAGAAAGCGAAGAGCGGAAAGAGAGCCGCTGAATTCGAGAATAGGACGTCAGCACCTCGTTGAGGTGCTGGTGGTAAGAAGCAGAGAGATGATCGAGTACGATCCCGGGTCATGCACTGATCAGATTGCATCTCTGCCTCTAACTTAACCAACAGCACATCAAGGACGACGTCTCTCTGGCTTTAGGATGTTTCTGGAGCTTTTCTGCTCTGCATTCTTCGGTATTTTGTTTTCCTTCCATACGGGCACCTCTGGATGCACTGTCCGGCTACTCTTTTTCTCTTCTCGCGCCGTTGACCCCACCACTGGCATGGACAACAGACCTCGACAATCATCTGTCTGGACACCGCAACAGCTCTCCGTTGACATAGCATCAAGCATTATCTTCATTCGCCAGAGTTACGAAGCACGACCAGATGATAGATCTTTCGACTCTGACAGATCTCGGGACTATAACCGTTCAGGCATGAGTTGCCCGTTTTGACATGGCGACGCTCCTCCGCTGGATGTAGCCTTTCCTGTGGTCCGCGATAACTTGCGGTATTTACATCTCATTCCTTGGCTTACGGTTATCCCTAAACTTCTTCGCAATTGAACTCGGTCTTTGAGGTAAGTCTCTAGGTTGCTCTACTTGAGGACGAGCTCATGATCTGGTCGCCTCGGTGGGTAAATCTTTTGTTTTGATATAAGCAATTTCTTATTAGCGTGTTTTAAAGCACCGGCGAAATGTGAGGGCTACGCCTACCTCATCGCAAGCTTCATCACTCTTCAACGGAGACTGCATGTGGTGGGAGTGCGTCATGCACGTCGACCGGCTCCGCGCAATTGCTCGGGGATGGTCGGCGGGCATGAATAATGGATGCCTTCGATGATGTGTATGGTACATTGAAATATCGATAGCGAGTTTCCTGCTGATGGGAAACTCGCCATGTAACATCAACGTGATGAAAACCCTGTCGATCAAAGTGTAACTGTTACTCTTAGTCTTTACCACCATCTGCGATGTCGTCCTGACTGCTTGCCTATCAAATCAACAGCAGATGCACTTTGACAGCCGGCCTATGTAGAGCCAGGCCGACCTTGAGCAGGGCTTTGTAGGCCGGCTGTCAGAGCTGTAGCTCCTACTAAATTCTCCGAGTCCACAGGTCGTTGTCACGTGTTGGTTGGGTTTTCCTCTCGCGGGTCCGGAGTGTGATCGGACCGTAGCATTCTCTTCCTTTCACCACGACATGCAGGTGTGTCGTTGGTTTTTTTCTCTCCTCAGTGCTGAATTTACTGCAGACAACTACAACAGTGCCACTGATACTGCAGCAACCTCGCAACGCCAACTTGAGTCTGGCAACGACGACAACCCCAACACCGGAATGTGGCGATGAGCACTATGAGGACAACTCGGGCACTACAACGAAGATGTCTCAGACACGGTAACGAGGATGACTTGGCTACAGGACGACTCGAACACCACAACGACTCAATGGCCAAAACGAGGACTTCTCCGCTTAGCGATGACAACCGTACCCGTAACTGCAACGAGGACCGCGACTACAACAAGGAATGCGACTACGACCGGGAGGAACACGACTACGACAAGGACCATGACTACAATGAGGACCGCGAGGACCGTAACCCGACGACCGCGCCCGCGACCAAGGACTGCAACTACGACAAGACCGAGGACGAGGATACAATGAGGACTGTGACCGGATATGAGGAGGATGGAGATACGACGACCACTATCTTGAGGATGAGGACCGCAACCACAACGAGGACTGCGACCACGAGGATTGCGACGAGGACACAACCACGATGAGAACTACTACCACAACGAGGACTGCGACCACGACGAGAACCACAATCGCATACCGCGACCATGACGAGGACCGCGACGATGAAGAGGACTGCGACCACGACCGACCACGACGAGGACCACAACCGTATACCGCGACCATGACAAGGATGCGCCTTCACTCAGTGACGACGAAGATGATCCCTTAGACACACGACGACGCATAGGGGACTCTTCTCACCATCATCTTCCCGGTGCGTGTGTGTCGTCTCATTCTCTATGCGATACTGACCGTGCCGCAGAAGACACGCTACAGCCAACGGTGATGACGACGCGGGCGATATCTAAGAGGAGGAGACAGGCAATTCTCGAGAGGAGGACCCTATAGGCAAGTCCAATTTGCAGCCAGATCGTCACCTGAGGGTTGATACCAATGATGACAAGGACAAGGGATCAGGATTAAGGGCGACTGTGAGCATAGTGCGACGATGACGAGTACAGGGCATGTATGTAAGAGGTATTCATACTTTTCTGCATCATACTGCCTGCGTAGTCACTAGTAATTGTTGGTATGTCTGTACTTGTCTATTCAATGAAGCAGTCTATGTATCTTGTTACTGCTATTTCTCTAATAAGACTGTTGTTTCTGGGCTGTGCTCTACCATTGCCTGCAATGGTTTGCTACGTAATAACTAGAGTTCACTTGGACATGACATGAGATGATTCAAGTTCACTGGAAGGTTTCTTATGTCCTCTTGAGTCACCTAGAACTGACTTAGGGTTGACTCAAAATAGTTTCTATGCTGCCCTGGTTCACTCAGGCTATCTGAAGTTGACTTGAAGTTAACTTGAAGTTAACTTGGGAATGCAGGCAGGTGTAGACTGTGTCCTGAGTTGATTTGGCTGAATCGGAGACTTTCAAGCTCTAGGTTAACCAGATTCCCTCTGGTTAACCATAGTAGACCTAGGCTCAAGACCCATATTCCTGATGGAGGAGCCACACCTCCTCGTTTGCCGGCATTACCGCCGCCGGCGTTGTTGTCCCCGTCGTTGTCGACGGTGACGCCGTTATCGTCTCCATCGTCACCACCTCCACCTCCTCCTCCCCCACTCCCACTTCCCTTTCCTTCTGCTCCTCGCTTTGCTGCTCCGTCGAGGCGGGTAACTTCTGCATCGAGTGTCTCGAGCCAGGGAATGAGTTCCTTGTGAACGTCGAAGTCATAGACTTCGGCAGCAGCGAGGTCGCCGATGTAGCTGACGATGGCAGCTTGGATCTCCCCTTTCGAGGCAGTGCCTCGACCGTACCGCGCAATGATTTCGCGGATGGCGTCTGCCGCGACGACGAAATATTCGCCTTCGGGTAGGGAGCTATCCGGTGTCTCGGGGCAAGACATGTCTCCTTCTGAATTTTTGGCATTTGGGGACATGGTTTGTTGATTCGATAGATGGAATTTGTATTCTGTATCGACGCGAAAATGCTGTACAAGACAATAAGTAAGAACTAGCAATGCCATACTTTTTTTACAAACACTCACCTGGCGAGACGGAGTAAGAAGGCTGAGAGGAAGTAAGACATTCCTGGTTACAGCCATATCCGCCTCGCCAGGGGTGAGAAAACCAAACTGGAATAAACGCCACAGTAGAACTACTGATAATAAACATCAAAGTCGAAGGAGAGAAAGAAACGCCGAAGGCGCCGCCGAAGGCATACTGTCGCGCAGTAAGAGAAAGGAGTGCCGAGGGCAAGAGGAAACACACCTGGTTTGTCATGACGTCCGAGGGACAACAAACTACCGATGCTCCTTTGGGACCCAGGAAGAGCTGGGTAGCAGCATCGTCAGGTGAAGTAAAGGTAAGCCGAGGGCGGAAACTCACCTTGCATTAGTCTTGAGTAATGCTAAAGCATTAAACTCGAATTATCTATAGCGCCGTTGAATCTTTCGATCAACATTCTTGTCTTGAGACTTGGCGACTGGTCGATTACTTGCACTGAATGTGCAGTCAGGACACTTGATCCGCTCCCGACCTCCCAAGGAAATGAGCATTCAAATGGCCTGAGTTGAGCGTTAGACACGTTTCAGCCTTCGCCGAGGTATCAGAGGGTAGGCTGGGTATGGTGCTGGTGGAGCATACGGGGCATACTTTGAAGTATCGCGCGCGATGTTAGGTTGGACGTCTCATGGTTTGGCTCGTTGATGCTGTGGCTGCCCTTTGCAGCGGGATATTGCCTACGTTGCAAGGTTCTAAATAAAAGACAGCAACTCAGACTGTCTCGTTCATTAGATTGAATTTGTTTTGTCCGCATTGGAATCCTTCCTTCTGTCCACTATCATCGCCCTCGACATTAATCTCCGTAATGCCTCATGAGCACCCTTGGTGGCTGTTCGTTATCGCCATTCCCGTCTACGTCCTTCTCGAGTTTCTCGCATGCCTCGAACACCAGGTCATGCGGTTGATATCGTTGTGGGACATGCTCGTCGATGTTATCATTACCCTCCGCCGCAGACGCACGCCGGCTCGCGTCATCTCGTCCCCTCTTCTTCCTCCCGAGCTCTGGCATGTCATTTTCGCCAATTGTGGCAATCGATCCACTTTGCTAGCGTGTAGTCTTGTCTGCAGCGCTTGGGCATCTATCAGCAGAGACCAACTACGGCTTAAGATGTCTATGCATAATGATGAGCGGACAGTGCGGCTGGGGCATCTTCTGCGCTCGCCGGTGCAGACTCTCACGCGCGCCGCCCACTGCGCGAGTTTCGGGGGACAAGACTTTGGGCAGCATTGGCGTGTACTCCGCCTCCTCCATCTTCGCGGGGCTCGATTGGGGAGCGCCACCATTGCACGACGCGCGCATGTAACTCCCCTTCTTCTACGATATTTCCCAGACATCGTCGACTTGACGTTTGAAAGTAAACCCGATTCAGGGTACGTTCCTGGCGGGTTTGTTCACCCCGCCGAGGAACTGGGCAGATTTCTCTCTCAAGTTTCTCGCTTCAAGAGTCTTCGTTCCCTATGCATCAATGTCCAGTATGGAAGTCGTCTCACAGTGCCCGTAGTTGATAAGGAATTGCGAGATATTCTGCCCATTAGTAAAACCTGACCGCGATTTCTTGAGATATCTAGGTCCGAGCCGGTTGGAGTACGAGTTGAGTATGAGTTATACTCAAGTCTCACTTGAGGCACTCCGCAACCTTCCACACACGATGGCTAGCCCTCAAACCTCAAGTGCTACTCAACACGCACTCAGGTACATCTTAAGGCATGCTCTACTCGACCACGCTCGCCTTCACACCGATCGTCCCACTCTGGCTTCCTTTGCTCGTACTGCTGAACTCCTGAGCATCCACCCCGCTGTGGCCGTTACTCGTCTCCAACACCGTCTGGTCAATCGTGGCAGTGTTGTCCAGCTTCGTATACGTGGAAGTCGCGAACGTCGTCGATGCCACCCCCGTCCGTCTCTGTCTGCGCGCCGTCGCTCAAGAAAACTAGCGCAAACCCAGGCGCAGGACGGTGACGGTGCAAACATTATTCGCCTGGTCCGCAGGCCACAGTCTGCACATCCTCGTTACCCATTGGACGCCCGTCGCTCGCAAAATGGTCGCCAAATGTCTGCCCAGCCCAGGTGAAATTGCCCTTCTGTGATACGGAGTCAGCGGCTAGATACCTGGAAGCAGACGTCAGAGAGATACGCAGAAAACAAGGAGACACTCACTTGACTTTGACCGTGGCAGGTGTCGCATTGCTTTGACCAGTTTCTCCGCCGCCAATCGCTATCGACACCGTGTACGTGCTGCCGCCAGTAGGATAGGATCCGTGATGTAGTTGAACAACGCCACGCGTACAGGATCACCATTCTCGTATATCGCGTACGCAGGTGTATAAACGTTTCCGGCATTCGCATTGAGATCCAGAATCTGTGAGGTGTTCGACGCGCCAAGTGCTTCGGCCATGACACAGGTCCAACGGTCCGGTAGGTTGACTGATTTGTTGGAGGGGCTAGAAATTACGCGATAAGTGGCGCTTCCGGACGTTACGAGCGATACGTACGAGTGAAAGGCTACGCGCGAGAATAAACTTCGAGCGCGATTTGAGGGTGGATACACTTACATTGTAAAACACATTTTGACCACCAACGTGGAATAGCGCTCCCGAAAAGTTGGTATATGCCAGCTGCATAGAGTAATCCAACGCCTACAGAGCACCAAAGGAATCACTAATGCCGGCGAAACCACCACACGACGCCGTGTTGGTTTCGAACATGATCAAACCCTTGCCCTTCTCTTGGGCATAAGCCGTCGAGTCCAGATACTGGCCCGCCAAACCCTGTCCGGCGCTGTGGTCGAGATAATTGGGGAAGACCTCTTGCGGGTCGCGGTACGTGCCGAGACCGAATTGAGCGTAGCAATTGTCGGTCGGGTATCGTTCGACAGATAGGAATGCAAGGTTATCGCGGTAGGTGTCGACAAAGCCTGTCTCCCAAACCTGGCTGGGCTGCCAATCTGCATTGGCGAGACTGGGCCCAATGAGAATATTGCGGTTGGTTTGGTGGGCATCACTCGCCATGGCGGCTATCAAAGCGCCAAACTCATCCGCGTAGCTTTGCGGCGTGTAATCGGCACCTCTGTGCCCGTGACGGGTATAAAGATCGGGTTCGTTTCCTGCTTGGAGCCCGATCAGAAGGTCGCCGAGGATACTTTGACCTTGCTCGGCAATGGAAAGGTCGAATGGATCAATCTGAAAGAAAGGTATGCCTGAGACAAGTGAGAAACGTGCAACCAAATGGTAAAAGACGTACCGACGAACCAGCGGACATTGACAAAACTGGATATGCTTTTCATTAGAATGAAGAGATCGGTCGTGTAGTCCAGTGGTGGCGTTTGTGTCTGCGGGCGATTAGTTTGGAAACAGGTGGCAACGAAAGACGCATACAGGATTAGACAAACTCCCAACGTCCTTGTTGATCATTTTGCCATCTGGAAGCGTGTCGACGAGTTTTGCGGTCTCCTGAGTGTTTCCTCCAACGCGTATCCTAATATAGCCAGCAGTGAGCACGCTGCTGGATGTTCGCCATGAGGTTGAGGAAGGGTACGGCGATGTAAGACGAATTTTTGCCGACTAAACATCCCCTCAGCGAGAAAAAGAGAAGGAAGAGAAAGGCGACTTGCATGCTTGGTTGACCACGGACATTTCTATCGAGAAACCAAAGAAAGCGCCAGTCTGGGCTATCGAGACACCTGGCGTGCCGCCCTTTTGCAACTGGATTCCAAAGGCCATGGGCGGTAATGGGTTGGGAATAGGCGGTGAATTGAGGACGGTAGGGATATACGCTGCGGCACCTGTGCAGTCGGCTGCAGGCGCACTCGAGACGCTGGTCGGCGCGCCGAGGTGGTGCTGCTTATGCACAGTGACCTGGCGATGGACGCCGTTGAGGAAAAGAATGGATTATGGCGGGTGAATATCTGAGCGTTGTTCAAGATGCTTGAGTGATCATTCCCGAACTGCGTTTGGCTTTCGATATCGATAGGACATCCACATCATGGACGGAAATAAGGAGAACAAGGCCTGCCAGAAGCATCGAAGCCTTGTAGAGAAAATAAACGCGACACGTTTCAAATGCGTCGCGTGCCAATGTTGAAAGCGAAGGTGGCGACAGCGAGGAGAGGGCGCAGGCCATACCGGTAGTCGAGAGACATTGCGGGTGTCATCGCTTGATTACTCCTACCGGTGCAAAGCTAAATAGGACAAGGGACGCGTCACGAAGACAATGCCCCAAAGAATGCCGACCACAGTGTGAACGGTGTTGCGCCAAGAAGAATTCTGAGGTCCCAGTTGGCGCGAGAATAACGATGACGACGGGACCGGGAGGCGCAATGTCACTGCTGAGAGCAGCCGGATAGCGAGTAAAGGGGTAGCGCATCCATCGGTGACGATGGTGGCGGCTGACAAGGAGGGAAGGGCTTTGGCAATGTTTGCCAAGCGACCTTCCCCAACAACGAATCTGCTCCATTGTGTACCCGAACTTTGATTGTGTACCCGAACTTTGTCGGGTACACAATGGAGCAGATTCGGAGGCCCTCACGTTGCCGACGCCGGCATCAGGGCCGGTTTTCCATGTTGCCTCCCACCACCACGATCCTCTCGTTGAACTTCCTTGTTCGTCAATTCGGTCCTGCCTCTTGCCAGTCCCGCCATGCGCGGCGCTTTCATCGCCATCGTAGATGGGTTCAGTCAGTGCCACGACAACGACTCCGTGGACACATGTATCGCGACGTCGGGCCGACTTGGAGAATCGCCCTCTGTCTCGGAGGATGTAACCCAAGACGTGCCGTACGTTCTTGAGCCCGTCATTATTGTCTGGTGGGACATTTCTTTCAAAACTGACTTCGTCCATTAGAAAAAAATTCGCCCTCAAGCACCCTTCTTAATTCGTGGATTAGAGCCTGAATTTACGCTGGGCGCCACGTTCGCCAGACGTGCGAATTCCGAATGTTGCTCGAAAGGTGCGTCGTATTGTTGAGCTTGCCTACTTCTTCACTCACTTCTTTGTTCACCGCAGCATCGACCACAAGTGACTTTGGATATTTACAGTCACCTACTTTCGTAGACTTTCCCCCTCTCATGGTCTCTCATACTTGTCCCTCTACAATCACCACCTGTGCGCTGTCGCCATCCCACTCTGTACGCTGTACGTCATCCCACTTCGTTCGACTGTCAGTCAGTGTCTTGAGACTTACGTTTATGCAGCGTTTCAACGCACCTAAGAGGACTACGGCGACGCCAGGACGACTTTTCCCGCACTCTGCTCTTGAGGAGCACCGCGAACGCGTAAGCCTCCCGAGGGAGCCGCAGCGCTTCTGGGACAACGGCGAACTATTTGGACGGCGACGGGCCTCAACAGGTCGGAGCAGCCCTGCGTTGTCGTCATCAGGCCTCCACCGAGGCAAGGGTTGGGCCTGGAAGCGTCGCCGTACGTATCTTTCAATCTTTCTTATTTCTGCTCGAATTGATCCTCTCTACTTAGGATTTCTTTATTGTGTTCCGCCCACGACTATCCCATCAATCCCGAGGAGACACGCTCACAGCTCATCACGAGCCCTCTCCTACGTTGTGCGCCGTCTGCCATACACCTGTCTTGAGGCTTACCTTTCCTGTAGACTCACCCGAACGCTCTCAAGACGACTACTGTCATGATTTCCACAATTCGCCCGCAGCCAGAGTGTGGCTTTACACGGAGGTGCAACGAAAGGATTTCGACAATGGGTTGATTATATCTCTGCGCTAAAGTAAGTCTATTTGTTTAGCGTCGTCGTTGACTAGCTTGCTAACAACTTTTCTCAGATTTTTCTATCTATGCGCGCTGTCTTGTGCAACATAGACAGCATCGCCGCATCTGTCATCTCTGGCTATCGAGTTCACCTACGAGCTACTCGGTGCGTCGAGCTTTCTGTTGGCTCTAACAGCACTCATTCCGCTCCTTCATCAGATTTTGCAGCTTGCCTCCTACCACCACGATGTGCGTTGCCGGCTCTGCGCCGTCGCTGTCCCTTCACTCCCTGCACTGTAATCTCATCCCATTCGACTGTCTTGGGGCTTCCGTTTCCGAGAGAAGTGCCCGAACGCACCCAAGAGGACTACCGCGACACCAGGACGACTTTTTCGCGCTCTGCTGTCTCGAAGAGCAGCGCGAACGCGTAAGCCTCCCGAGGGAGCCGCAACACGGCAGCGGGCTCCTGCCTCTTACCAGTCCCGTTCTGCACGGTGCTCTCATCGCCACCGTTAATCGGTGCAGTCACTGCCATGGCAACGACTTCGCGCGATACTACTAGACAGGGAGGGCGACTCATTCAAAGCAATGCTCGGTGCGGACGATCCTGTTCAGCGTGAGGAGTGTTGCACGTAAATCTGGCTTCTTCATGTCTTACTCTCGGATGAGACATCTCTTTTTGACGCGCTCGAGGCGTGAATGTTTGTTTGAAGTGACGCGTGGGTTCCTTCCTACCATGATCACCAACCATTACGCTCACTGTTGTCCTTACTCTAGATGTTGCTGTTGCGGCCCTTTCTCCTACTCTGGCGACTCCTTTCACTGTCAGTCCCGTCTACGAGCTCGCTAACATTTTTTTGCAGACTGGCGTCGACTTAACGTGGGATTGGAAGGCTTAGGCAGGAGTCACTCGCTGAAGGTGCTTTGTTTGCCGTCTTCATTTTCTCGCTCAATATTTACTTTGCCTTTTGCAGACAGCTGGCTGTACTTCCCACTCTCAAGAAGATGTCACCGACAGCGACGACGACGACGAACTCAACTGTAGCTCGACTCTCAGCCATGGAACTCGTAGTCCTCGAGCGCGGTTTTAACGGTACGCCGTCCATCACCCCCTCAATGAGTTGGAGCAGTGGCACTTGAGTACTTCTTGAGCGTAGGTTGAGTACGCCTTGAGTATGCCTTCGAAGATTAGGAATAAACATGTTTAAGTGAGATTTATCGTACTTGAGTGATACTTGAGGCAAGATTGAGTACTTGGGATTGAGTAGTATGTAAGTCTATCCTGCTGTTCATACATAACCCTTCATCTTGAGTATAACTCATACTCAACTCATACTCCAACTGGCTCGGACCAAGGATCTCAAGAAATTGCCATCAGGTGGTTGCCCATTACCCAATTATCTGTGGGCGGAATGTGGTCTAGCGACCTGTTCGACTGGCTGCAGAGCTCTTGTAGGGGATTGGAGACGTTGGCGCTCCTCGGGGCCAAGGAGCTCATGTCTCCGGCAATCATGCTCAGAGCGAACGCGGATACGCTTCGACATGTGCAGCTGACTGTTCCTCGGATGTATAGTGTGTCATTATCTCCTCAAGTACATTCGCACTTGATCTGACTTTCTTTATTTTATAGCACCGTTGAATCTCGCCGTCATAAAAGATCTTCACAGTCTTCTCTTGAAGCTCACCGACGACTCGCGTGCGTGTATCGCCTGTGCCGTCAAGATACTGCAGTCGCTTGACCCGCTCCGACCGCCCAAGGAAGTGCGCGTCCAGACCCAGTTCAATTATTTGTTCAGCTATGAACAGGTTTCACCCTTTTCCGAGATACTGGGAGGTAAGCTGCGCATGAGATTGGTAGCGAGTGGGCGGCATACTTTGAAGTATGTCGGTGTTGGACTGAACGTCGAGGCGGGAAGGGGCTGAGGGTCCAAACAGTCTGCTCGTCGGTCAAAATGTTTATGGTCCAGGACAGATCCGACATGCCGCGTGGGCCGAGTGAAGAGGTGGATGCTCCCTCGTATCCGAGTCGTAGGGGCTTCGATTGTGCACGTTTCTTTCCTTTGTCATTGCGATGATGAAGCTTACACCCTCTAGCTACTCAGAGACAAAACGTGCATTCTCTTTTTCTCTCGTAGAGCCGGGTTTACGAGACTATAACATCCCGACTGATTCTAATACAAAAACCTTGAATTTCCTTCAACCGATGGCAGCCACTGAGCCAACCTTGTATCCGCTAGTCTAAATTTCTCTTCAGAACGCTCTGCACCCGGGCCGCCGCTTTCGAATTCCCTTTTGTGTAGCGCGTTCCGAGCGGCGAACCGCTGCATTCATCGACGCATAAGTCTTTTTCTACTTTGTCAAGTTGACAATGCACAAATCTGGAGAGGAAGATTTGAACATGATCATCATCGGATATGGTGTAACGGCTAACATTGCCGCCTCTCATTCTTACGAGAGCTGGTATTCTTTCGCGGCAGCTCGGGGTTCGATTCCCCGTATCCGAAGTGGAGCGACTCGCCATAAGCTTTGCCTAGGGTGGCGCAGTAAACCTAGGGTGGTGAAGTAAAACCTCCGGGTAGGTAACTTACCGGTAAGTTACCTAGGGGGTCCCAGAGGTCTTGGTATCAATACGGTAAGTTACCGTTACTTACCGAACACGTGACTTTTCACGTGAGAAGCGTGGCGCAATTTCTCGCGGGGCTTCTGGGCCGTGTTTTTTTTGCTCCTCAGAGCGAATTTTTGGGCTTCAAAGTGCACATATTTCAACTGTATTTACCATACAATGCCTTACCCACTATCTGTGACCTAAGTACCCTCTCATCTCCACTGTTCTCCACCCACAACCTTCCCTCCTTCCGCCGCTGATCACATGATAGGTCACGTGTTGGGTAAGTTACCTACCTCCTCAACCATGAGGTAAGTTACCGGTATCGATACCGGTAACTTACCGCAGTAAACCCTACCGGTATCAAAAACCTAGGGTTTACTTCACCACCCTAAGTAAACCTCCGGGGGTGTTAGTAACGGTATTGATACCAATCCCCCAGGAGGCCCTGGTTTTGAAACCGTTAGTAACGGTTTCGATGCCGGCACGTGCTTTTACCACGTGATGTGGCGCACCCCTCCGCCGCCCTCCGCCCGCCCTTATCCCGCCGCTTTCAGCTTGCCTGGGTGCCAGCGGGCCATCACGTGAATTTGTCACATGTCAGTATTGAAACTGTACTGATACCTAGGCCGAGGTTTCAATACCGTATTGATACGGTTAAAAACCGCAGTACACCCCAGGTGTATCAAAACCTAGGGTTTACTGCACCACCCTACAAGTTTTGCCCTCATCGTAAAACGATTACTTACGCCACAACAAACCTCAGATGGTAGTGTTACAAAACTCAGACGGTAGCATAACACAGTAAGCCTCAGGGAGGTGTAATAAACCCAGTATACAACATGTACACAGATCTTCACTGCTTTCGAGAGGCTCCCAGCTTACTACTTCTAGCCTGGTATCAGGCAGCTCCCTCCTCACTTTCAGTGCAACTCAACTGGTCACTGACAGGGCCAACAGGCACCACACCTCCACGAGCCTATCGGATGCGAAGGGCTTTTTTCTTTCAAAACTGTTATTTACCGACCAAAGAGCAGCAAAACTGTATAGAGGATAAGCAAACCCACACCGGTGAATGGACGCATTCGGCAACGTTGCATTTCTTCCGAATCACATTAATCCAGACCGTCTCTCAGATCTGAGCTCTTGTCCGCAGCCTGTACGTATCCACAAACTCCCATATATCCAAGTCGGATGAAGTGGCATCCAGATACTGCCAGTCCAGAAGCGGATCGTGCTGTATTGGATAACAGACTACCCCTTCAAGCCCGGAATGACAAGGATCGGGGCTCACAATTATGAACCTCGAGTCTGTCAAAAAGGGACCAAACTCGGAAGCGCGCCAGCTCATTGAAGGTCGCGTAACGTTCTGGAATTCGATTATAAAGGCTTTCAACGTAGGCGGTGCGACTGACAGAGCGCTACGGACAAACTGCTCTTTATCTGTCGCCCAGCCTGGCGGGGAATCGGGGTAGAAATCGACCATGACGTGGGTCAGGAAAGGACAACGCGCGAAGACTGATGTCCACACAGCGGTTAACCCGTTCCCGAAAGGTACATCGAGTTCATCAAATTTCACGTTTAGGTGCGTGATATTGCGAGGAAGAAGTGTCTCGACGGTGAGAGGTGAGTCCAGTTCGGTCATCATAGAGAGATATCGGGTCGAGGCGAGGCTCGTGTTTATGTAGGGTAGTAAATTGTTGGTATCGCACCACCATGCTAGACAGTGGAGGCCTGTAAGGACGTCCAGGAGACATCGCAGATCTTGTGCGTTGTAGATGTCGTCGTGTACGCAAAGGCGTTTGACATGGCGCGCAAAGAACGATGGGTCATTGCGTGATCGTATTGTATTCGCAAACGTTGCGCATCCGTCGGCGAAGTAAATGAGAATAGTGTGATAGAGGATCGGGTCAATCCTGGATTGCGACAAGCGATGATGATCAGTCTAAAAGAGAACGAGACGGTCAAGAAGAATTCTCACCAGGCGCGGACAGCCTTGGACACAAGGACGAGACGAGACGCATCTCGCCAGCTGATGATGGCCGCCGTCTCAAGAATATTACGGGCAATATCCACAGGGAGGTCAGGAAATGGAAATCGCAATTGTACGTTTGCAATTTTTGACATGTTGATGGTGGTCACTGGCAGTGGTAAGAGGACGATCGAGCCCTACCTCGTGACCTTAACAGTCATTATGATTCAAGCCGTCAATCATTGCTTTTAGACCATCTCCATCTCGTCCTGTGAGCGCAAGTAACATGGCCGACTTCTGCGACGCCTGGCGTAGTGCCAGCTCTCACCCTTTATTCGACTTCAAGACTTGCAAATGCGGCGGCGTCGACACAATGGGGTTTCCCGCGTCCAAGGCATGCGGGAACAGTGCGGCGCGTCTGGTCGGTATCCTCGCGCCGATCCTCATCGTTGTCGTAATAGTCTGTTGGATACGCGGGATCAAGAGAGGCTTGGAGGAGCTCGCACTCGTCATTGCGGGGCTCTTCATAGTCGGCCCTGCCCTCTTCTTGATATGGCTCTACAAGAAGTTCGTGGACATACTTCTATGGGGAAAGGCTCGCGGGGATGCTGTTGTGGACACGGCGCTTCACCAGCTGCACAAGCAATTTGGGCCTGTGGTGAAGCAGAGGGTCGTTTGCGTCAAGCAGGAGCCGGTGCTGCCGAGGGAGCTGTGCGATGCAGTCATCAGCGCTTGCGACGATCAAGAGACATTGTTGGCGTGTAGTCGGGTGTGTATTGCGTGGACACGTATGAGCAGGAGACAGTTATCCGTGCCAGCACGAGTCACGTCATACTCTCGCTCCAAACGCGTTGGCAGTCTCCTGCATTCCCGCGTTCAAACCATCGCGCCATGTATCCATCACATCGAGTTCCAGGGGAAATTCTATGGACAGCACTGGCGTATTCTACGCCTGTTCAAGCTTAAAGGCGTACAACTTCGAAGCGCGACTTTTCGAAGACGCGCACGTCCCATCCGCCATCTCCTCCACTTCTTCCCAGACTTCATCGAGAGTTTGGCGTTCCATGTCATAACCCCGAGCCCTGATTCGAGCTGCATCCAGGCTCAACCTGCTCACGAGCTACGGCACTTCCTCTCGCAGGCGTTGCAGTTTACGCGTCTCAAGTCGCTGACCGTGAGCATCGACCTTGATATTGTGCCGGGATGGAATCCTAAACTGCGAGGAGATCCCACGCCTGATGAACGACCTTTGACTATCGGGCATTTAAAGCTATGTGGTACATGGTCGGATGATCTGGCGGTATGGTTGCAGAATCGGTGTCGGAAGCTAGCGAGGCTGGAGATTCACACGACTGGGGGGTGGGGGTTCTCTACAAGGCTTCTGGAGGCGCTGGTGAGATCCAATTGGGAAACGTTGGAACATCTGGAACTGGCCGTTCCTGTGGTTGGTGGTTCGTTCACGTCGTCGATTCGCTGATATATGGTGTTGAAATATTTTTTCATAGCGCCGTTGAATCTGTCGTCGCTGCAACGTTTGCAGACGCTGCATCTGAGGCTTGACCTGGAGACACCTACGTCGCGCAGTGTGGATTGTGCGATAAAGATTCTGCAGCTGCTGGATGGGAAGTATCCTCCTAGTGAGATCATCATTCTAGCCGCGTCCCAGAGCTGCGACAGACCTACTTCCCTCGATAGTCACGCTCAAGCTTTTGACAATGTAGCAATAAAGTCGCTTGGTATGTCGTTAGGGGAAAGACAGTCATCTCTCTTCAGATATGTATATAATACTCTTGATTGAAATTCTTTGTAGTATGCTACGAAGTAGGAAGAAGTAGAAACAGGGATAAATTGTTGAAGGAAGCCGGAGGCAAGTTGGCGGCCTCAAGGACGACGACGAAGATGGAGGGCGCACAGAGGCACAACTTACCGAAACCGCACGACGGTGAACAGAAGTCGAACGATGATGTTGGGATAACTGAGGCAAAAGAGCCTGATAATTTTTGATGGAACATGTTACAGTACATATCTATGGACCGGGCAAATACATGTAAAGTACTACAATTACATAGAGGGTGATTGTCGACAATCAATCCGAATGGAAGTCGTAAAGCTCAATGCTTACGCCCGGTGTTTGGCGCAAGTTTAGGAGCGTAGACGCGTCGATGGGCCAGTAGCCGCCCCTGGACCAGACTTTGAGCTCAACCGTGCAGAGAGCACTGCGCTCTATCCTGCGCGACACCATGTCCGCGAACTCTTCATCGAGGAACATGTAGTCCGCCCAGAGCAAGTTGTGCTGCCGGTCCTCGATTTCGATGTGGAAGTTCTCAAGAGAAGGCAAAGAGAAATAGTAACCGTTGTTCTCGTCATTCCGTATAAAACAAATAAGGTACTGCAGACAGTCATCCTGCTCGTCGTCCCATTCTGCGAGAAAGAGCGTCAGTGATTGTAGACTGCGAGCCACCGACCCGCTTAGGATAGAGAGTGTTTCGTAAGGATATGGTGAGGGACGGATAGTGCCATCTAGAAAGCATACCATCACTAGCGAGGTGAGCGATGGGAGCAGCAGTGACTCAAGGAAGGCCGGATCACCAACCGCAAGTTCTGTTACGAGCGGCTTGACAATTCGAACAGGGAATTCTCTGAGCGGAGTGTATGGCGCAGCAGACGTCATGTACTCAAAAGACGAAAGGGAAGGTGAATCCTCCAAGGCCTGAAGATAATGCATGCGCGTCGACTTGACATCCGGTGCATCATCATTGTATACGTTTCGGTATCTAAATGAAGTGAGGTGCGAGATAGGTAGAGAAGGCGTGTAGGAGATTGGGAAATCGGTCAACTCCAAACTTTGGAGATTGCGCGCATTTCGGAATGCAACCACGGGGTCAAGATCAGAACGCTTCGAACGATAGTACAATGATAGACTGCGAAGACAACTCCATTTGCATCGTACGCTCTCAAACCAATTGCATTCTCGTTCGGAGTGGACGACCGTCTGGACCGTTTCCCAGCGATCTACTTGCGCCCCAAGGACCTTGTAGACTTCGTACACCGAGGGATCAGATGGCTCGGGATCAAAGAAGTGTCGTAAACCAATCGTAAAGGACAATGGATAGCCCCGCCGTCGATAAAATGCGTGGCAGAATGGAGGAGTGGGAATGGTTGAAGTCTATCTCTATGTTAGCCCACAGTGAAGGGCACAAAGTGTCACCAATATGGTACCACTCCCGGCAGACCAGCATCACGTCGCGAAGAGGGGGCTTCCTCACAGAACGTAAAACAGAGCTTTCCAAGAGGTAGGTAGGAAGATAAATGGGGAAGATTCCCCCTATGCCGTTGTCCATGACATGGCAAAAGATGCTAGCAACAAGCTCGAAATGGAGATGACGGCTTGGAGACAAGAGAGCCAGAAGTTCTCGATGAACCTGTTTCACGAATTCAGTGCGCTTTGTCATGATGGCAATCTCCCCGGCATTCTCCAACAGCCCAATAGCAACAGTCAAATTGTCTTTGGAATGGACGAGGAAAGCGAGACACTCTTCAACGTATGACCGGTGGACAGGTGAAACGGTCTGTTCGGGGCGAGTCAACAACTCTGCGATAATGGTGCCTATCCAGTGGGAGGAAGACGCGACGTCGAAGTAAGAGGTCATGTTGTCTAAGAGCATCAATGAGACGCCTGACACAGTCATGGAAGAAACGGAGTGGCTACGCACCTTGGTGGTAACCACTCACAACGTTCTCGAAGGTGATCTTTCAAGGATTGTGAATACTAGCAGCCTGAATTTTCGCGAAGGTGCTTTAGGACGTGTCGATATCATACCATAGATACGTACCGAATTCAGAAGGTGAGTGGTGGACCTGGTGGTGGTGAAAGAGGAACTAAGCCACGTGACGAAGACACGCGTCGCGACTCGCGAATCGATGGAAAATTCGAAAGAGGCCATGCCGTTAACAGTGCCAGCGTCGTCCATGACAATGAGGGTTCGTTCCATACTGACCGAGTTTAAGCCTACGACGATACAGCATTTCTCCTCGGCGCATCTGCGGGAAAGGGCGAGCGGGCATCCGGGCTGTGACACCAGTGTGATCATGAGGGTAGGACGAAGAGATGGTCCAGGCCACCCCCGGATCGACCTTGTTTATTCGTTATGCAACACATCCTACAAGCGAATTACAAGAGACGTCTATAGGAAAAAACTTAAATTACAAAAGTGGTACCAACACTCATTCATCCGTGTCATTGAAGTCGTGAAGGTAAATGTTTACGCCTGACGTTTTACGCAGTACCTGCAGCGTAGACTCCTCGATGGGCCAATATCCCCCTGTAGACCACACTGTAAGCCCAACGGTACGAACAGCGCTGCGCTCTAGCCTGCTCAACACTACACTGGCGAACACTTCATCGATGAACATATACTCATCCCAAACCGCGTTCTGGTGCCGGTCGTCCAATACAAGATCCAAGTCCTGAAGAGAAGGAAGAAAAGTGAAAGCACCGCTGTTCTCTTCCTGCAATGAACCAACAAGATCTTGCAGTAGCCCATCGTGTTCATCATTCCAATGCATGAGGCAGATTGTGAGCTCTTTTAAACTGCCAGCCACCGACCCGCGTAAAATAGAGAATAATGTAGGGTCCAAATCCACGTTCCTGAGCACGAGAGTAACAAGTGGACATCGAGATTGTTCCAACATTGCATGCATGACGGATAATGTTTCGGGCGGATATGATACCAGAGGAATGTTGTATTCATCATAAGCTCCCATCATCAACAGAGTGAGCGAGGGAAATAGGAATGAGGTCAGGAAGGTTGGATCGCCGATTAGAAGCTCAGTAACGAGCGGCTTTGGAATGGGGTCATAGGAACCAGTGCGCGGAGTGTAAGGAGCGGGGGAAGTCATGTATTCAAAACAGGAGAGGGAATTCGAATGCTGCAGGGCCTCCAGATAACGCATGCGCGTTGTAAGATATGGTGCCAGTTCCTCATGTATGTTGTACCATCTAAAGGAAGTGAGGCGAGAGATATCAAGCGAAGGTACAGGGGTGCTTGGGAAATTGTCCAGGTCCACGTAGTGGAGATTGGGGGCGTCTCGGAATGCAGCCACCGGGTCAATTCCATCAGACGATGTCCTCCAAAAGTTGCGCAATGACAGCCTCCGAAGACAACCTAATCTGTCTCGTACACCCTCAAACCACTTGCATTCTCGTTCGGAGCACATATCGGCGTCAAAGGTTTGCCAGCGATCTGAGTGCTCCACGAGAAGTCTGTAGACTTCATCCACCAGCGGCCCAGCTGTGTCTGAGTTGTAATAAGAGAGGCTAATGGACAACGGGTGCCCCCGTGAACGACGAAGAGTCGTCGATAAAATACGAGGTAGAATGGACGAGCGCCGATGGGAAAAGTCTATCCTGATGTCTGCCCAAAGTGATGGGCAAGAAGCGTCACAAACATTAAACCATTGCCGGCAGACCAGCATAGCGTCGAAGAAGGGAGGATCCCTCATAAAAATGTTCGAGGTGTAGGGAGGGAGATGGATAGGAAGGCATATGCCCCTGTATTCCTCCTTCAGATGACAGAAGATCATGGAGAGAAGCTCTACAGGAAGTCGACGGATTGGGGACAAGATGGCCATGAGTTCCCGATGAAGTTGTTGTAACGATTCAGCGCGCTGTCTGAGGACAACGATCTCGGCGGGATCCTCCAAGAGGTCCAGAGCCACGGATAGCTCGTCTTCGTGGTACACGATGAAATCGAGACATTTTTTGAGGTAGGATATCTCGAAGGGTAGTAGCTTGAGGGTACGTTCGGGACGAGTCAACAACTCTGCCACAACGGTCTGATGGGGCAAGGTACCTATCCAATCACAGGAGGATATAATATCGAAAGGGACTGGCATGCTATCTAAAACTCTTCAATGAGAACAACCAAGCCAAAGGAGACACAAATTGGTTACCAACATTCGTGGTAGATCAGCTCGCGTCTTCGGTGATCATTCAAAGATGGTTAATCCTTCTAGCCTATACTATCACAAAGATGAATCAAAACATGTTAACCCTTGAGATATAAAGCCTAAAATACTTACCACAATCAACTGTACGCCGAGGAGATGGTGGTGAAAGAGAACCTTGGCCACGTGTCGGAAACACGCGTCGCGCACAGCGGCACGTTTGATTATCACAAATGGAGTACTTGGTGGTCATGATGCTGACGAGGGGTAGAGTCGTTTACGATGATTCACATGCAGAGCTGGACGCGTCTATGACATCTATAGACAAAGGCAATACCTAGTACTCGTCAGAATCGTCGGATTCATAGTCTCCATTCAGCATTCTCTGTGCCTTCTCAGCTCTGGCGCGCAGATACATATCTGCAAACTGCCACACATCCGGGTCCCGCCAGTGGCGCAAGGAAGGCGTACAATCCACATCCCACCAGTCCATCATCGGGTCGCGGCGCTCCGGGTAACAAAACACGCCTTCCACCTCGCCATAACACGGATCTGGGCTCACGGTTATGAACCTCGGGTCCTTCGAGTATGAACCCAACTCCGAAGCGTCCCACTCCAGTGGTAGGGTCAGTGGGCCTTGGAAAAGGATAATGAAGGCCTTCAAGGTCGGGGGTGCGACGGATAGAGCGCTGTGAACGAAGTAGTATTTGTCCCGTTTCCAAGGTGGAGGGGTGGAGGGGTAGAAGTCAACCGCAATGTGCGTGAGATGTGGACATCGCTTGAAGATTTCGATCCAGACGGGGGAATACGGCGGTAAAGGGTTTATGTATGCTGCTTCATCGACGTCGTCAAAGATCACATTCAGGTGGGTGACATTGGGAGGAAGCACCGTGTGTACCGTGGAGGCCTCCAATTCGATGAGGAGAGAGAAATATCTGACTCGGAGCAGCTTGTCTACGTATGGGAGCAGAGTGTCGATGGTGCTCCACCAAGCCAAAGAAACTACATCTGTCGCAACTCCAATAAGACTGTGCAAGTCTGCCTTGTCCATATCACTCTCGTGGTACACAACGAGGCGCTTGATGTGTCGGCGGAAGAAGGAGGGGTCATTGCGCAACCGAATTGCTACTGCAAAACGACGCGCTTTTATGGTGGAATGGATGACAACGGTGTGGTAAAGAATGGGATCAATCCTGACGAATTACTACTCATGAGGAAAACACGCGTTGAGCACATTTCAAGGCTTACCAAGAGCGTACGACTTTAGAAACAAGAACAAGACGGCAAGCATCCTTCTTAGAATAAATGGCCGCCGTTTCAAGAATTCTCCGCGCAATGTCCACTGGGAGGTCGGGAAAGACGCGTAGAGCTTGCCTGTTGTGCCAGGATGGCATCATGGAAGTCAAGACGAAGTCCTTACGTGATCTAATCTTATCAAACTTGTTAACGTTGTCCACTGGCAAGCAGGCTGAGGGAAACCACTATGTAATTAACTACACAATCGTCATGCTCCCAGTCTTACAATTCAAGCAGACGATGCGAGCTATTCCGTATATTCACAAAAAAAGATCCTACAAATATTCCCTAACTAAATATAAATGAACGACAAGGTGGTCCGAGAGTGTCTGTTCTAAACAATCATGTCCATGGAGGGCCGTCACTGAAATGCGATTTTAAAACGGAGAATACTCCTGCCCAATCACAGCAGCAGCCTCAACAATGCGCATCGCCTCACCAAGAATACCCTTCTCCTCCTCGCAATGCTGCCCACTGCGCGAGATCTTATACCCAGGGAGACACTTGTGCACCGCACATCCACCCGCCACGCAGGAAACATCAGCCACGCCAGGAAGCGTCGTGCAATCCACACCCAGCCCATGTCCATTAGCAGAATTGAGCAAATCCATGGCACACCCGCCGCCTAGAAACCCGCGAATCAGTACACTCTCATAGGAAGAAGAAGCGACTCACAGCTCTCCAAATCATTCCTCGTATCAACACACTCCCAATCCCTCGGTCCACCTCCAAACACCCCACACGCCGTCCACCCGGGCCTGCACGTCTGTTGCGTTTTCTTGCCCCAATACGCGAGATCCCTCTTCTGCGGCAACCCAGACGGGCACGGCTGGCGCTGGCATTTGTCGCCGCACTTGTTCTTGTTCCCCGGGCAGCCGCAGTATTGGCTCCCCCGAGGACCCAAGCGGACGAGCTCACCGTCGCAGTCGTAGTCGCACACATTGTCCTTGTGGCACCGCGAGCGGCTGAACTTGGGGAAGTCGCATTTCTTGTGGCTGTTGCCTTTGCCGATCTATCACGACGGTGAGATACTGGGTGGTGCAAGTAAAAGGAAAAAGACGTACCAAATCAGTTACACAGCTGATAGCGTTGGTGATGCCCCCGCGCTGCAGAATGGTCTTGCCGACGTCGTGGACATTGAGCCAGTCGCTGATCTGGCTTATGCATATGCATATTTCAGCTGTAAGCGAAGTCAGACTGAGTTATGAAACACGTCGATGTGGCGGATACGACTTACTGGAAATGGTACCACAGCCAACTTTGTTGCCGTTGGTCTTGGAACGCACACTGACAGCGCCAGAGAAACATCCGCAGAAATCAGATGTACTCTTAGTACGCCGGACGAGGCCCTCGATTTCCGTGGCCGTAGCGGCGGCGAAGAGACCGAGGGTGAGGATTGTAGAGAAGATGCGCATCGATTTCGTGGATGAAGGTACGAGTTTCTGTTGCAGTAAAGAAAGAATGTGATGCCTGTGGGCGTAACGAATCCAAAGAACGTGAGGTTGAGAGGACCGAAAGAGCGAAAGTGTTGAGAGACAAGAGTGTATGGGACGACTCTTTATACTCGACAACGCGTTCGATTGAGTTACATCCGCGCCTGCTGTCAGAGTAAGCCTTGTGGCCAACCCTCCTGCAGTTCCTAACGGAAGGGGTAGTTTGACGATCATGAAGGATTTTCTGATTATCGAGAAGACCAATAATGTCGTTCCTGCGTGCCTATAAAGAAGCAGTCTCCTGTGGCGTATCCCTTTCGTCAAGGCACCATGCATTTGGTTCAGCGCCGGCCGTTCTGAGAGAAAGGATGAGTATCAGTATGCGTGTTTAACACTTCTTCTACTGAGTATCCTACATCCTGATCGTGCTACAGTGTACACCGTCAACAAAAGAGACGTGTGTCGGGGTGGGCAAGTGGTAGAACATTGCGGTCAGGCCCACGTTGTCCCTTTGTCATGTAAATCCCGGTCGATCCTGCCCAAGAGAAAGGAGACACTGTCAGGAGGGCTAGATCCTTAATGAAACTCACGGCGCACGCCACAGTAGACGTGACCATGTCGCCGGATTTTCCCTTGGGGTCAAGTGAGAATGACAGTGCAGGAGAATAACAAATTTGAACGTACCTGTCATGTCGAGAAGCAACTTGCAGTAAATTCCGCTGTGAGCCTGAACCAAGTGCCACCAGCCGCTACGAGACACGTTTTGGGGAATGGATAGTCGCCTTCACGACATGTTCCAAAGATATTCGGCATTCCGAGTCGTCGCCTAGAGATTGACGTCGCTGTCGCCTGGGAGTATTCGCATCTAAATTACAATAGTGGTCAAAACTACAAGAATCCTAATTCTGACCTGGAGGCGGTGGCGGGTAGGGTAAGGCTCCTCCTCTAACGGCTTTGCAGCTCGTTGTCGAAAGTCCAGAAGCTGAGGTCAACGATACGTCCTTGGTAATAATGGACGAATCTGAAGATTGACGTGTTGATTCCCCGCAGCGACTTCAAATGTGCCGCGTTTGCATGAGACCTAAGGATGCTCCTGTAAGCTAAGTGAATTAGAATCACAACAAAGCGCGTTACCTGAAATTAACGAGGCGGCCATTCCTGTAGAGACTACGAGTCGACGTCTACTAACATCTATCTAACGAATGTCTCAGACCGTATGCTCGTGCGACCGGCGTTCCATTGGATACGTCAAGGATACGTCTATGAGACGTTGTTTTCTCATCGTGTAGACGATGCCGCCCTTCGCAAAGACAAGTGTTGAGCTCAATCCAGGTTTCTGCTCTGGTAAAACTTCTGAATACGTCGACGTAGCAGAGCTCAGCGCTGAACCGTTAGGTCACGCCGGCTACACCAATTGGGTGCGATAGTGACAGATAGCCTGGACGGGGGCAGTAAGTAAGCATTCTTCAAGACACAGTAATATCAAATAAGTAGCTCACTGAAATTATAGGAATGGTGGTTGTGTACCTGGAAGATCGGTAGTACGTGCGTTGCCGCAAAAGTACGGTGGTATTGCAGCCAATGGATCCGCGGCCCAGCGTGCAGTCGCCTTCACGCACCTATTCCGGAGATACTCAGCGGTCAGCACAATCACGCCGTCGCCATGGAGTTCACGTCTATAATTGTGATCAAAAGTACAGGAATCCTAGTTTTGACCTGGAGCCGGGAGTCCTGCTGCCACGAACTCCCTAACTATCGCGCGCGCGTTTGTCCTAAGCCTCGGATCGTCCCCTTCGAAGGGTAGACCCACGCCTCTGGCGACGTCCTGTACACGCTGGTCGCTTCTAATCCACTCTCCTTCCTGACGCTCGCGCGCCCACCACGCGCTTGCGGCGTTATTTAGCGAAGGTGTGCGCATTATGGCGCCCCGGTAATACTTGAGAGCGTGCAGACGCGTGATGAGGGCCTGCATCGCATGCTCGGCCGGATGTGGCGCTGCAGAAGGGGCACGCGGTGGGAGGAAGTCGATTATGAGAGGGAGCACAATGAAAAGCAGAGCGCGGAATATTTCTAGCATGTCGCTCCACTGTAAGACGGGTTAGATATGTATGATATATTTGCGCAAAGTGCGTACCATGAAGACGTTTTCGCCGTCTTTGATTTGAATGACGGCTGATGAACGAAAGTAGACCTCTAATGCGGCTACAGCAGCAAGAGCGCCAACGCCCACAGTACGTAGATGTTCGCGACCAGTACCCCGAATCGTAACCAACTGGTCTAAGTGTGAGACTTGTTTGGTTGACTGCTCCTGTGAACACGTACCCCGATGACGGCTACTTCGCGGACATAAGCCATGGCCGCAGAAGGTAAAGAATAAAAGGCAAAGTCTGCGTACGAACGGCAATACTCGCACGTTGCCACTGTATCATGGCCAAATCTATCTTGTCATAAGCACCTGCAACACCCCGTTACAGCTTTTACAGACCTAACATATAACGTTCTCGTGTCAAAGCTGTTCATTCTTGAAAGCAGCTGCTCTAGATGGGCCGGTAAATTTGGTTCTGGAGAATGCTTCAAAAGTAGGGCGCGTATCACGTCCGTCGGCGTCGATAGTGGTAGGTGCAGGCGGGTAAAGACATTGGGTGGCGGATGTATTATGAGATTATGCAGGAGTACGATTGAATGCAAGCCGAGGAATATGCGCGTGGGTGAGGACCTTAGCCGTGGTAGGAAATAGAGTAACGGGGAGGCAAGGAGGAGAGCGAGGAATAGACTAAACATTAGCTCGTCATGGGGGTAAAAGGGAAAGAACGTGGATGCCGACTCGGATCAACATTCCCGTCGGACTTCCAAGAAATTGTCTCGGGCCCTCGGCCCGAGTTTTGCGGCCAGCGGTTTCAAAAAATTGTGTGAAACTCCTCTTATGTATGACAACTGTGAGGTTCGAACTCACGCCCCGAAGGACTGGATTGCGCCACAGCTGTGCCTAATTCCAGCGCCTTAACCACTCGGCCAAGTTGCCATATATATAGATCACTTTGAGCTAGCTTGGTCCTGCGCCACTCAGTAAGTATTCGTGGTTTCAAACCAAAGAATATCATTTAATCCCTAGCCCCAAACCGCTACCCATTCCTCTTATCCAAAAATTCCCCCTCTATAAGCTGCTTCCACCCATTAACCTCCTCCTCGATGACCCCCCAGCATGGTGATATCATGCGCCAAAATCACAAAAACATTATTATTATTATCAAATGAATCTTCTCCACAGTCTCTCGCGGTTAATGGATCTGTGTAGACAGAGGAGGTTTGGGTGACGCGAACGAGGGCCATTACGTGGCCGGGGCAGTGCTGTAAGGGGTGATAAGTAGTGTTAGAATAGAAGTGACTTACGCCAGGCGCGTCGAGAATGTACAGGCTTCCGTCACAGAAGTAGTCTAGCGCTCGGATGCCACTTATAGTAAGAGAGAAATCTTGAAGCTCGGTGACTTTGTGGCCTCTGTAGAAACATTGGGCGGTCAGTCGGTGAACGAACTAGGACCCCTTACTTCAGATCACTTTCGATGAGCGTTGCATCTGGCGTGGTCGGATAAGTTCTGAGGCCAGTTCCGGGCCCGACGATGAGTTCTGTTGGGAATAGTGCCATGTCGCCTAGTGAATGCATCAGAGCCTGACAGAACAATGAACGGCGCTTCGGCGCTTACCAATGTGATCTATATGCGAGTGGCTACAGTGGCGTCAACGGCGCCGTTCTGTAATACAAAAGACCTGGAAGCAATTACCTCCAAATGACGACGTCGATATCCTTCGGACTCAGACCGCGCAACGTCAAGTTTTCACCAACATCCTTATCGAAGACGATACCACAGAGACCAGCATCCTTCCATATCTTCAGTAGGGCCTTGTTGACAGGAGAGAAGGCCTCTTGGTCTTGGCGAATACCCAAATCGTAGAAGAGTCTTTTGCCAGAAGGATGTTCGAGGAGAAAAGCGTATATGGGTGACGTGAAGACTTCGTAACCAGGAAGAACAGGTTCGAAGGCGTATGAAGCAGGAAGGGCGGTTTCTGGAGAGCCGACGTTTATGGCTTTCACGGAGATGATGGTAGTAGAGGGAGGAATCTCGAGCATGATGATTGAGGTCAGTAGTGCTCCACGTTAGTACTGTGCTCTTTCATTTATAGGAGCCAGTAACCCGTAATAGAGAGAGAGGTACGCGTGTACCCTGCAGCTGACTGAGAAATTCCTGACCACTATTCATGCAAGTCGCGACAGTCGACGGACCATGCGACAATCACGGAGTCCCTAGTAGCAGATGGCTTAGAAGGACGACGGCAAACAGAGGCACAGCAAGCCTTATACCTGAGAACCACTATCACGGTTTTAGGCAGATGAGCAGCGTTGTATGTAGCGAAGGATGAGCGAGTTTGGCTCCAAACGCGTGACAGTAACGATCACATGCTATGACAGAACGCGACATGTTTGTTCCAGGGCAACGTCGGCTTTGTTTACGACCACGATCATCAATTGCTCTTTGCCTCCGCGGGTCTCTCCACAGCCTTGACGACGACGGCCACATCCTCGAGGACGTCGTTGACGACGACGAGCAAAGGCGAGTCTCTGAACCGACGGTCAAAAAGGCCTTTCAACGACGCCAAGAACGGCGGGATCGCACACATAATTACCGACTATATTACAGTAAGGCCCTCTATTTTCCCGCCGCCGTCGCGCTGACGTCCTACAGACTAGTATGCCGGAAAAGCATACACTATCCGACTCGGGCGAGGAGAGTCCATCGCCGTCTCCCCGCAAGGCCAAGCGGATACGACTCGCTCGCATCAGCCAGTCCTCTTCCACGAAACCTACCTTCAAATTCCCAATGCCCTCCACGCCGCACCGAATACCACTCCCTAGTTCATCGCCATTAAAGGGCGGATACTCCCAATCGTCGTCTTCGTCAGTATATTCCCAAGCCCTATCCCTGCCCCTCCCACAGACTCCCCAAATAACCCCTTCGGCCGCATATCTACAGTGACTTTACGTTCGTCACTACCCAAGCCAACTGGATACGGCTTTCATCTCCTCCTTCGCTGTCAATTTTTCCGCAAATCCACTCCAAAGGGCGAGGGACGTACCGCATCGTCCAACTGCCCAATGGATATACATTTGCTCATCTGCGTCACCTCCTGGCCTTCATCTACGGTGGGGATGAGGACGGTTCAAGTCACTTGTTCGAGGTACGCCGGCAAGTGACCATGTGCAAGCCGGTCTACAAGCTCGGTGCGGTCAAGAAAGGCACCGGAGAGCCTTGGGTGCGTATCGCATGTGGAGGGCAAGGAGATCCGTGGGTATGGACACAGTCTGGGTTCTCGACAGACTCGGACAGCGACGATGTCGAAGTCGAGAACCCAAAGACAGACGCGTGGCGGTACGAGCCCGAGGATGCTTTCACGCTGAAACATCTTTGGCCAGATGCACACCACCCCGACACGTCGCTCGCCATCATATACCACCACCGCCCAAGCGATGTGCAAATTCACATATCGATATTCGACCCCAGGAAGAAGCTCCCGGATGGGACTTTGTCTCTGGAAGGCATAGAGGCTTTTCAGCGGAAAGGGTTCGGCAACGATCCGTACGTCTTTCGTGCAAGAGGGCGTGTGTTTTTGGCTTCATCCAAACGCAAACACGACGAGCCTACGCGGATATGTGTTCCGACGAGGACAGAGGAGAGTGGAATGCACGCGGTGCTTTCGAGGCGTACCTACGCGAGCACGCCGAGCCGATGCAGGACTGGGAAGAGGATGACGAAGAGGACGAGCTAGACGCTTTTGGAACACCCAGCTTGACATGGTCAAGCTCGCCGTCGTCGTCACCCTTTAAATCGATCTCATCTTCAGTCGTCAGACCCTTCCCTACTACCCTCTTTCCACATGCAGCATCGTCACCTATGCTTCCAACCCCGCGCCTCTCCCAGGTGCACGTAAACGACTGGAGTATGTCCGAAAACGAATTCGACAGGACAGTCTCAAGCAGGAGAGAAATGCGGAGGAGAAAGCGGCGCGGAGGAAGGCAAAGTTACTGAAGAAGCAGCGTCAGATGGAGCAGAGGCGGAAGGAGGTGGAGGAAAAGGAGAGGCCGATCAGAGAGGCGCAGGAGAGAAGGCGGATGAGGCTTTTGCACAAGGAAACGAGATTGTTGGCGGCTTTCTACGATGACGACGAGGTCGATGAGCTGGATGCCCCGGATACGCCGAGTATTGAGGTTATTGATGTTGATGCGCTGGAGAGCGAGGAGGAAGAGAAGCAGCAACGCGTGTATAGGGCGACGTCGGTAGAAGTTTGATTATCATTATGTCTCGTGTTTATAATTATCGATGTGTATATACAACTACGCCACGCTGTATTTTTAGGTTTACTAGTCCTTTCGCATTATCGTAAATCATTATCATAACATGAATACGCATCACTGCTGACCGCCGGTGCTGACCATCTCGATCATTTCTTGATCTTGCCCGTCATGAGAGCCCGAGGAAGACAGTTTCCCACGACTGATCTTCCAGTATGGTACGACTACTTGATGGTTTGACTTGTGTTTTCAACTGTCACGGTCTGAAGTGATTCTACAGCTCACGAGGAACTCGGCTTTTGGGCCGTTTAAGCTGAACAAAGCAGGGACAAGAATTACAGCGGCAGGGCTTCACTTCTTGGCAGGCGACAAACCAAGTCCTTTAAGCTTTAAGAGCCATCAAATAGTCCGGCACCTTTTGACGACATGACCTTCTTTCATAGTCCTCCCTTTCATCACGACGCTTCTTTGTGCGCCAAGTTTCAAGTTCTCTTTCACCGCTATCCAGGTTCATCCTAAAACCTATCAAGCGACATTTCCGCATTATCGTTTAGCATCAGTACTCTTTGCAGGATCACCCCCAGGTGTGTAGCCACTCGACTTCATGGCGCGTTGTTCTTATTGTGAATGTTTACTCAGACAGTCAACATGACATCTTGTCTCGCCGCAGTAAACTCCTACAAGTGGATGAGCGTCATTCCCCACAAGCGCGCGATATCCGAGCTGCTGGAACACCCCGAACACTGCCTACTTTCCGCGCAGCGCTTGCATGTCAAAGCATGTCTTGCTGCCGTCATCCGCGCCCAAGAAAAACTGGCCACAGCCATAGACGAGTCGTCCTTGGAGGCTCCGGCGAAGCTCGCCTTCACAAAGCGCGCGAGATATTTAGACCACATCCACGACGAGCTTCTCACTCTCTTATGCCCCATCCGTCGACTGCCCGTCGAACTCCTTGCCCGGATCTTCTGCTCTCTCAAAGAGGTCTCTTTTTACATCCCCACCCCCATCGTCCTCCCCACTTACCGGCCGCACGCGCATTACAGGCCTCCGCTCCGCGACGTGATGTTGGTCTGTAAGCAATGGTACAACATTGGCGACGCGTCGTGCCCATCACTCTGGGTGGATCTGCGTATAGACTTCAACCACCGCCGGGCCTCGGTTCTGCCTCATGTACTAGCGAGCACCCTCCGCCGCTCCCGGGCCATCCCATATCCTTCAACTTCGCTCATCACGATTCTGGCACCACGCGTTCTGACACCCTCGTCCGGTCGGTCTATAATATCCTTGCGGAGCACTCGAGTCGCTGGAGAAAAGTCCACATTGACATCCACTCGGAACGCGAACTTGATTGGTGTAGAAGTGTACAACCCAAATTAGGTTGTCTCGAAAAACTTACTCTATCCTTGACCAGTTGCGACTCCTCCTTCGACGTAGCAGGTTTATTTTGTGATGCGCCCAATCTCAGGGAACTGCAGCTACATGGGTTCCCGGCAAACTATGCGACTGCTTTGCCAATGCATCGGCTCACCTCATTTGAGTTTGCGAGCATCTATAGGGGAAGGCGCCCGATGCATCGGTGCGCGCTTGGTATCTCAAGGCCTTGCAGGATTCTCCTACTCTTTCCCGTTTTGAATACCCAACGATTCCGACACCGTACACCGCGCCCTCGTCCGCCGGGGGCCGGATTCTCAAGCCGCTGGTTAGAGAATTGAGCGTTGGCGATCCAGCATTCCTCGCTTCCTTGCTGCTCCCATCGCTCACATCGTTGGTGATGGGCTGCTTTGTTGAAGGCGTTATACCCGCTATTCCTCAGCCCGCGGAGACGCTCTACATCATATACAAGATGTTGGAAGAATCCAGGTTCCCGTCGCTCATCACTCTCACACTCAGTAACGTGCTGCTGGATGATACCCTTCTTGATATTCTCGATAGTTTGGACACACTGCAATCGTTCTATCTCACCCTCACGGAATGGGATGAGCAACACGACAGCGTCTTGGAAAATTTGGTTGACGACATGCGGAACGAAGAGGATGACGGACTGTTCCCTTTCCTCCCTTCTCTTCGGTCCTTTGATCTGGAATTGGAGGACCGGTATCATAATAGCGTCTATTCAGAATATTTGTTCTTTGATGATAGCTTTGCTGAGATGGTGTTGGCAAGGATAGAGCGCAGTGCGCTGCGTGGGGTGGAGGTGTCGGTCGCGTCGGAGGGTGGGTCGTGGCCGATGGGGAAGTCTAAGGTGAGGGCGTTGAGAGACGCGCCGGGGGTGCTTATTAATGCTTGGGATTGGGAGCAGGAGAGCGGGGAGGGAATGTTTATGAGCGACTCCTCCGAGGATGAGGATTAGTGTACTTATGCCGCCTCTTTCTTCAGTCGACATCTTTAATGATGACACAGCTTGTCTCTATGAACATCATCATGACTATGGCGCGCAATATCCTCATGCATTTAAACGACGCAATCGGTAGTTCGAAACTATCCATCACTCTATACTAACTATACCATCCGCAGCCAGTAAAACAGGCGGCCCGATACCTGATGTGCGTCAAGGAACTCGATCCAGAACCTGTCGCTTTTGTTGCAGGGATGAAGTGACTTTCATATGTACTTAAGCTTCTCGCGTATGACACTTTTCATTCGCTATTCCAGTCACACCCGGTCGCCTTAGATAGCGTAAACGACGCCTCACCCCATGCTCGGGAGAGTCCGTCTTGGGAGTCCCATGGTATATACCACCGCATGAGAATGCTCGGTTCCTTGAACTCGCTCGGGAGATAGATTGAAGGGACCATCTCGATCTTCTTCTCGTTTGTCGAATAATCCAGGACGATCATGATATCGTGTGCATCGAACACATCCCGGTGATCTGCGAGGTAGGCGTGCCACATCCTTTTGCACTCCACGCTCTGTGGTCCGTATAACACCTCACGGCGAAAAAAACAATGGAAGTAGTCCGTCCAATGTCGGCTTAGCGAAGGGGAGGAGCCATCTGAAAAAGACTTGGTGAATAAATGTGGGGACACATGATTAAGAGTACGAACCAAGGAATTGTTCCGCGGCCAGTAGACATGCATCGCGGTGATTTGGCCAGTCCGATCGTTGGCAGGCCTCGGAATGGTAGAAGACTTGTCGACAGGCCATGCAACATTTGGTCGGAGCAGTGCAGTGTGGGTTGGACACTGTATACAAGTATGGGTAGCGGTAGAAGCTACAAGATTTACACTCACTTCGGGATTGGCACACGCTCGATAGAACGTCGGCGCTTTCTCAAGCATGTCTGATATGGCTATTTCCAAAACGGGTGCTTCTTTCACCATCATCGAATACCAGTGAAACTGGATTTTAGGCGAGCATGCAGCGACGAGCTTGGAGGGAACGGGTCGAGACTTGTGATACCTAGCCCTCGAGACCGAGGAGAGAACCCCGGGATGGACCATGTATTTTCTGATGTTGCCGAAAATCGCGTCAATAGCGGGATGACAGTCGTTGGGGGAGTTGTCTATCAAGAACTTCCCGCGACTGGCGTCACATTTGAGAAGGAAGTAGATGATATTGCACTTCAAGACATCCATTACGCCTCGGAGACCCTCGTAGGAGGTCAGCGCTTGGACGAAACCCAGGAGATATTCGATGCATCGCGCTCCATGCAATTGGTCTTTTGGGGAAATGTCCTGACGTGCCGAAGAACGAAGAAATTGTTTTGTGGTGGAAATCATGTCGGTCACGATGTCATGCGCCATGAAAGTACGCCTCCAAAGGCGACTGCCCGTACCGCAGAAGGCAACGAACGTCATGACGTGGTCGCTCCGTTCGAAACCCGATTCAAGGTGCCGCACCATGGATTGAGAGCACAGCGTTCTGAGGCTGCGCGATGACTCGCCTAGGACTTCTAACCAGAGCTGGGAGATTCTGGGATCTCTGCCAAAAGCCACAGATTTCCTGAGCGCCTCGAGCATATCACTGCAAACTTCGAAGACCGAAGCATCATCGAGTGATGATGCGGCAGCATGAATGTAGGCCCAGATGGCGGATTTGATTATGTCGATGGGGATGGCCTTGATTGCGAAGACACTGACCAGCGCACTCTTCCCTTCCGAGTCCATCGGCAACACGTCCAGTGCGACTCGGCGAACAACGAGACAAAGGTAAGAGTATATATCCGCGCGGCTGAACAGATACGCGTGTCCATTCTTCGGAGGGGCGGTGAAGAGAGCACAGTACTGCCCCACCCAAGGAAGAAGAATATCGGCCCATATAGGCGCAAGTACATGCATACACCAGGGCGCTTCTTTCTTCCAGAATAACACCGATGCACCAAGGGCTTCGAGGCAGAAGTATTGAGCATGCGCAGTATTGTCGTCGACCGTGGAAGGGGCCTTAGACAGCCAATGTCTGAGTACGTCGAGGAAAGGCTCTATCTGGCCGTCAACTTGGGTGATTGTAGCGAGAAGCTCTAGTATGGCTGCTCCATCTACCTCGTCAGAAAGCGCCTTTTGCTACAAAGACGCAGTTCATTATCAAAATCTCGATTATTAGTGGAAGACAAACAGGCGTACTTTGTATTGCATCATGATTGACGCGTCAGCGCCAGGAGAGGTGCTCATTTCGTTCGAGCTAGTCGTTGCACGGAAAGAAGATGAAAAAACCCGAATATGATTATGGTGATCGGGCAAATTTGAAAAGGACCGAGTGATGCACGATATCGAGTGTGCATGGTTGGGAAAGCAGGCCAAGTACATTGAAATCTGTGTTCATCATGAGCGCAGAAATATGCATCTTTATGGGGCGCCTCCGCGTCGAGAGGGGCAAATGCTTGAAGTACTTACCCTGGCATCGTTATTGGCGTCCCCAGGGTGTAAACTGTCGCATTCTCGTGAAATTTGTAAAATGTGACTAAGACGACAACGTTAAACTGAGTTCGGAAAGTGGGCGTTACAGTAGTAGAGCAGCTCTCAATGTTTGAGGACGGTTCACGCCGCTGCCGAAGTGGCTCATCGGCACCACTGACAAATCAAAATAATTGGCTCTCTTCCGAGTCTTCGTCCTTTGAGTTCGTGAGCCAAACGATGGCGATGGGAAAGAGGCTGCATGCCAACAAGGATTGATCGTGGCAAAGCTGATCAGAGCTGAACTCGTCTAGGCACGCGTTCTCACGTGATGCATAACCTTTTCGAAGAAACCATGACAGCGACTCTGACAGCAGACACAGGCTGAGCACAGCACGCCACTCGGTCAACGCAGCATTAATCCGTGAAGCTTGTGACACCCGATAAAGCCCTCGCTGGCCTACACGCGCCGAGCTCAGAAGCGTGGGCGCCCTCAAGGATTACGTTCTGTGGCCCGTTCCTCTGCAGTATGCATCATGGATTCCTATGAATGCGGCCGTCCTGACTTTGCGCTGCGTTCCCTCGGGCTGCCTGATTTCCTTTTGCACTGCGTTTATCTCACGTCCTCTCTGTCTCCTTCTTCTACTCGACACCCATTTCGACTGCATGGGGATTGGGGAGGACAGCAGTCGTCCTTGAAGGAACTTCGATGCCACTGCAAGGCTGAGCAAATGGAGACCGCGGCCTAACCCACATGTATCGTGCCTCAAGTCTACGAGAAGTCTAGGAAAACTATGCAGACGTCAACAACAATTTTCTCAGGTGAGCGTTCTAACGGGACGCCGTCTTTTGCGATCTAGCGGGAAGCCATCTTTCGTGCATTAAACTAACACAATCTGTCATTTAAGCGCCCAAGACCATGATAGGACATCTTAACGCACGAGAGATTAAGGTTTGTGGTCAGTTTGCCATCTGCTTTAATTTGTGTTAATTCGTCTATCAAGAAACCAAATTGATGTACATAGCCCGTGTCTTTCTTATCTAGTGTTCGTTAGGCACCTCGGTAAGCGCCTACCGGAGTAAGCATCGCTTCATCTTCGTACTGAACAGCACGAGGAGCAAACGAGGAGACTCACGAGTGATTGCACAGCCTTGATTACTGTCGAAAGTCCCACGCGATTGACTACTTAACTGTAACTGCGATGTACTAAGATTGAGCTAACCCTCATCTGCGGACCCCACACGTCTATCAACCCAAAGCCAATCCTTTGTCTCAACCATTATTCCGCCATGGCGCATGGGACCTATATCTCTTCCAGCTCAATCTTCGGGTTGGGCTACTTCCACGAGCGTAATTTCATTGCGCTTCCTCTGCGCCATGTCCGCGCCAAGGTCACAATCAAAGAGAGCTGTGCTCAGGTGAAGCTCACGCAGACCTTTGGGAACGATGCGAAGACGCCCATCGAAGCAGTGTATGTCTTTCCAGTACCCGCGAGGGCGGCGGTATCTGGGTTCGTCATGATCAAGCAGGATGGGACACGCATTGTTGGTGTAGTTCAAGAGAAAGCCGAGGCAAAAGCCACGTATGACACTGCAGTCGCCCAAGGTAAAACCACATCACTCATGGGGCAAGAGACTCCAGACGGTACGTGTCTCTCCTTCCTTTAACTCGTATTTGGCGTGGCTGATCATCGTCCAGTGTTTCAAGTCTCCGTTGGAAACATTTCGGTGAACGAACAAGTAGAAATCGAACTCACTTACTCGACCGAGCTCGCCGAGGATGAAGATAACGATTCCATTCGTCTTCATCTCCCCGTGCACATCGGCGCTCGTTATGGTCAATCTCCAAGCACGTTGAAGAGTACCAGTACTGCTACAATTGGTTCTGTATGGAAGATATTTTCGTCTTCGAGTTTTCGTAACAACAAAGCGCCCTTCATGGAGTTCGCCATCTCTGTAGAAGCTACGTCGCCCATTAGCAAAGTTGGATGTCCATCACACACCATTTCCACCGAACTTGGGCCGGATCCTGCTCTTCCCAACGCCAAGGCTCTGCCTTTCTCCAATTACGCTCGGGTGAACCTCACTTCCGAGTCTGCCTTGGACAGAGACTTCGTTCTTACAATCAAGTCTGCGGGCCTTGACGCACCGCGTTGCATTGCAGAGCTCCACCCAAAACATGACACAATTGGAATGGCGCTTAGCCTCGTCCCCAGGTTTTCTCTGCCGGACGTGAAGAGCCAAGAGTTTATCTTCCTCGTTGACCGCTCTGGGTCGATGCACGGCGGACGCATAGCGGCTGCTTCGAAGGCCCTCGCTATCATGCTTCGCTCCCTTCCACATATGAACACCTACTTCCAGATAGGCTCCTTCGGCACCTCTGCTACCTTGCTGTGGCAACGCAGTCGGCCGTACAATCAGGAGACACTTGACGACGCGACGCGGCACGTCGATGGAATGGAGGCTGATTATGGAGGGACGGAAATGCGGAGAGCACTTGAGATGTGTTTCAAGCATCGCAGGACAGATCGACCTACCAGTGTATTCGTACTGACCGATGGAGATGCATGGGATCTGAATGGCGTTTTCCGGGAGGTGAAGGACGCGGTGGACGCGGCTCCTTCCAAAGCTTACTTGCGTGTCTATTGTCTTGGAATTGGCAATGCGGCGTCGACAGCGATGTGTGAGGGTATCGCGCGCGCGGGTAATGGGGCGTGTATGATGGTAACGGAGCAGGAATCTGCTCTCACGGGAAAGATTGCGAGGCTGCTCAAGGCCGCGCGCACACCGCTCATTTCGGATATCAAGGTGGATTGGGGACGGCCTGCTTCAGAGACGAAAAATGCGATGAATGGAGATGACGACTTCGATATGGTGTCTGTAACGTCCGAGAATATGGTCGTCGAGGAGACAAAGAAGAAGAGTTTGAATATCTTTGACGAGTCGGCTGATCCGACCAAGGTGGACTCTAGCCCTTTTCCGCCTCCAGTTGTTCTTCCTCCGCCTCCAGCTGTTCAAACTAGCCCTGCCACGATTCAAAATCTTTCTCCGGTATTCGTCTGTACGTTTATGCCATTTTGAAGGGTAAGCTTTTGTTCTTTGTCGGGTAATTCTCCCTTTGCTGATCCATAGTTCAGGGAAGCAAGTGCCACAGACCGTCTGTCTTCGCGGAGTGACTGAAGATGGCTCAAATATCGAGCTTTCTATTCCTGTCACTCTCAGTCAGCTTCCGATCCTTGAAGACGCGCCGCCAGCTCTTCACGCACTTGCCGCTCGCAAAATCGTGCAAGACTTTGAGGACGGTCGACATGATGCCATGATCAGGAATGGCAACGAAGCTAGATTCACCAAGGACTTGTTCTTGCTCAAGCGTACAATCAAGGCGCACATCGTACGCCTCGGCAAGACGTACTCCATCGTGTCCTCTCACACGTCTTTCGTTGCGGTGGATGAATTTGGCAAGAAGTATGCAGGGCCCCCACCGCCCCGTGGTCAAACAGCTAGCGCGAGTACAGGCGGGGATCACAAATTGTGGCTCGGGACGTTGTCGTGTATGGGGGAAGTCCACCCCAACAGCAATTGGTACCCACCAAGTCGGCCGAGGGCGCGATGACGTTTGACTATGACGAGTTCGACTTCGATGAAGGATCTCAGGAAGAGTATTCCGCTCGAGGTCAAATATCGGTGAAGAAAGTCGTAAAGGTTGAGCGTCGCGTGCCTGCTGCTGGTGCGAAAGAGTCTCAGGATCCATTGGAGAGGCTTGCTAGGCTGCAGGCTTTTGATGGTGCATTCTCGTTGAAGGCTCTACAAGTGGTCAAGGTCGATGAGAAGAAGGCGAAGGCGGCGTTGCCTACTGGGTTGCAGGACGAAGTGGTAGCCACCATTTTTGCTATGGCTTTCATCAGAAAGACTATGAATTCCATCAAAGACGCTGATGAGAAGGCGCCTTGGGAGGGTATATTTGATAAGGCCAAGATGTATATTGAAGCTAGCGGACACCCTGTCGATAACTTGATTGCCAAGGCGTTGAAAGCTCTGTAGTTTGGATCTGGACTCTTTCGTGTACAGTAATTTTAGCTTGTACAAATGATACGATTTTGGCTGGAATGCGACTTACGTGGAACGTGCGCGGTGCGCCGAGATTGCATCCCAAATGACCGCAGCCGCCTAACAGTCTCTGATTAATTGTGTTTCCAAGCAATTTCCAAGGACGCATGAACAGTCTGGGACTCCGATAGGTACGCACTCAGCTCGTTGGACTCTGCCTCGCTGGGGCCCGGCGATTAAGTAGATAAATGATAAACCCGACCCAAGTTTCAACTTCACTCGTCCGACCTCATCAGGGACCATGCACTTAGCGCCTAACGTTCGTGCGCTTCCTAAGCCTGCTCTTAGGTTAATTGATGTACCCTACGTTCCCCCGACATCGGGTCGGAGCAGGTCGTCGACGTTCCTGGCTGTGGCGCAGAAAGTGCACCGTGACTTCAGTAGTCGTGAATCGCACAGGGATCACACAGTTTTGGAAGGTAACATTGTCTGGTGTCCATTACGCGATTTTGGATGTCCTAAAATTAGTGGAAGAGGTACTACTACTACAGTAGCGGTTGTGAATATGAATTGATTTGTTAGTGAAGATAAGTAGACGCAAGACACTTGATTGTATCACAGAGTACAAGCAGTATTTGCAGTGCGCAATCAGTTGGGTGGTCTGGAGAAAAACTTCGGCGCTACTATGTCTCCGCTGTCCCGACATAACTATGAAGATTCGATTCTTTTGTGACTGGCATTAAGCCAAGCGTACCTAAGATGATCTCATCGAAGGTTGCTGAATGACTATCCGTAAAATTGAGCGTCGAGCTCTGAAGACGAAGCTCTTTCAACCGATGCGAGCTGTCCAACGTCTGTAATGTCTTCATGGCACAATCAACGCTACGAGACGTCTGAGCCTCAAGTTCGAAAAGTAGATGAATGGAGGTCAGGTGTTTCAGCGACGAGAGGTTGAGCGGAGCTACAACAAAGGCTCGAATCAGTAAATAGGTCATGTTCATGCGAAATGGACAGACCGTCGAAAGAGGGAACCACCAAGTTGAGGTGCGTGAGTGTTTGCCAGTTGGACCTCATCAGCGATTCTACCGCTGACGGCCCGCCGGTGGACCACCCTGCAATGGTGTGTATATCCAGCGTCTCCAACCTACGACAGCGCGACTGAAGCCATTCAAGGAGATCAGTGTTCCATCTTCCACCCAATGACAGGCGAGAGACAGGAAGAGTTTCCGAGGTGTTCAAATGGTAGTCAGTTGGTGATAAGTACATACGTTCCAGATTGATCTCGATAGTCAGAGACCGCAAATGCTTGAAGCGCAGGACTGTAGTGAGGAACGTACACAGCTCGTCAGCCGGTTCTATCCAACTCGTTTCCGGGTCGTTACAAGGAACAACGTGGAAGGTTAAGCTCTGGAGATCCGGGTATATGTGAAGAAGATGGGGAGTGAGCCGACCACGGCGCCAGATAGTCGCTCTCTGCGGCTGAAAGCCCTTCAATTTGAGAAGGTATAGCAATCGCCACTGCTGGCGATAACGCTTCCCGCCGAACTCGATGCCAGTACAGTCAACCCATGGGGATAGTGTTTCCAATGGCGAGCGTAGGAGGCGGCCCAACCGAATAGTACGTTCGTGAGACGTAAATCGGAGTATATGCAACTGCTTTCGACTCGCGGGCACCCATGCAACACAAACGAGGCTGCAGGCTAGTAACAGAGACTGATCCTCGCAGAACGCAATGATGATGTCGCAGAGTTCCCTTGGAAGAATGGGATGCTGGGCGATGATAGGAGGACTGGACCGTTTCATGGCGAGGCGCAAAGACTGGATGAGAGGAAGAAGAATGACCCTATCTAGGCAGACGTCGCCGTAGGCTGTAGACCATTTCAGGATGATCATCAAACAATAGAAAAGCCAGTACAGGAGCACAGCTGGAAGAAAAAGGAAAGCCACGCTCCAAATCAAAATCTCCTCCGACCCTCTTCTCACCCCACGAAACCAGCATACCACCGCGACGATAACGATAAAGGGTCCTATGATACCGACCACGCGAGCGGCACTGTGCGTACATCCTTTGTGCGCAGAAAATCCTGCACTATCCTCTCCGTCGCATCTGCAGGCTGCGAATTCGATGAGAGGATGCGAAGTATGATTGCGCCAGGTAGAGCAAAAGTCGGTCATGGGATAAAGCAGAAAAGGACGGACAGTTGTCTCGGATGATCACTGGCTAGTATCTAGCGGAAGGATCAGTACCTAGGTTTATCCATCCACTATCACCACTACCTGTTAGATGGGGATACTCGCGCCGTGAATCTTCGCGCCTTTAAGACGGAGAAGACGAAGGACACGCCAATGCTGACCGAAATGTTGTCCGCTAAAACGGACGACATGCATGCAAAGCGTCTGCAAAGGAGACCTTAGTAGGCTTCCCAGCCGCGCCGTACGTTAAAGCGTCGTGACGATCGACATATGGTGCCTGCTCGTCGGTACCCAGGCGATAGAAACGAGGCTGCACGCCAGCAACGAGTATGGATCGTCGCAAAGCGCAATGATGGCGTCACAAATCTCGCGAGGAAAGATGTCGCGGGATGAGTTGAACGCCGACGCAGTGGTAGGCGCCGGTAAGCAGGATGGGTCACCAAGGCGTCGAGAACGAGATTGTCTAATGGAGGTTTTGGGGAAATCAAAGCCCACTATTAACAGTAGACAACAGAATGTCGCGGCGTAGAAGCTTGCCCCGCATTGCAGACTTGTAACATGCCCGGCTTAAAAAACCTCGCCCAACGCCCAATTCTGAGCGCGAATACGGATGCTTTTGGAAAGCGCAAGTCCGGGACCCGGGTTGTTAATCAACGTGACATAGATCACGTGTCGTGACCCGACAATCTCGGCCGCGCACGAATCACTTTGGTTATCTCTCACCTTGGCAGCTAGCTATAAATGCCTGGGACATCGTGTCGGACTACCACCACGTCGAAATGAATCTCTTTCCCAAGGTACGATATTTCACTTTTCTCCCCCGGATTCTCCAACAAGATTTGCATAGCATGAACTCCAACCAATAAAGGTCGACGAAGAGGGTGGCTGGCATTTCTTCGACGGCGCGCTGAAGACCTACTTTATCGGCGCTGACGGAAAGGGAAACTTCACCTCGCGTCAAATATTCAAGGCCAACAACCCGCACACGGGCGCGGGGCGGAAGAGCACCGCTACGCGTACGTACTAGGACCACCCGCGTTTTCTGAACCCTTATGAAAGACCTCCCCCAGCGCCGTACCATTGGCACCTATACCAAACGGAAACATTCGATGTCAAGTCCGGCGTGCTCTGCTACGACCTCGACGGCACGCTCGGTAAGCTCACTGCTGGGGAGACGGTCACCATCGCCCCCGGGCGCTACCACACCTTCTGGTCCGACCCCGACTCCGGCGTCGACCTCGACGTGCACATCAGCGTCCGCGGCGGCCCCAACGCCGGCTTCGACGAGGTCTTTGTGCACAATTTCTACGGCTACTTGAGCTCGTGCACGATGCAGGGCCTGGCGCCGAATCTGTTCCAGATGCTCGCGTTCATGGACCATGCGGATGTTGTGCTGGTCGACTTCCCGCTGTGGACGGGGAGGTTGGCCAACTTGGTCATTGGCCGGTGGATTGGGAGGGGCATTGGCGGGTATGATGTTGAGTACAAGGTGTTTGACGAGAAGAAGGACTGATTTTGTCTCTGTTACCTTGAATAAGGGAGTCTGTGTACTAGTCAATCTTCACCAGGTCTTTGGAAGGTGGTTCACTGTGAAAGAAATCATAGTAGACACATTTGGAAAGGATACACCTGTCCAAAAGCACTATTGCATAGGGTGGTGAAGTAAACCCTTGGTTTTGATACACCTCGGGTTTACTGCGGTTAGTAACGGTATCGATACAGTATTGAAACTGTCAGGGGTCGGGAGGTAGGTTTCGATACCGGCACGTGATCACTTCACGTGACGGCGCGCTGGTGCTAAGAGAAGCTGAGAGTGGCGGGACAAGGGCGGGATGAGGGCGGCGAGCCGCTGCGCCACATCACGTGTTCAAAACACGTGCCGGTATCGAAACCGTTACTAACGGTTTCAAAACCAGGGCCTCCCGGGGGGTCGGTATCAATACCGTTACTAACACCCCCGGAGGTTTACTGCGCCACCCTACTATTGCAGATGGGATTGAAATCCTACATCAGGTAGGAAAAAATTCCAGAGGGCGGTACATTCGGATACGGGGATTCGTCGGGGAATCGAACCCCGAGCTGCCGCGCACTCCAGTCGCCTGCCTTGTTGTTTATGAGAGGCGGCAATGTTAGCCATTACACCATATCCGACAGCTACTGTCGGAAGAGCCACAGCCTCCGCCCTAGCTTGTAGGGAGTTTTCGCTACTACTATGACTTGCTGGAGTAAAATTTATAGGTTACTGTTATATTCAAGTTATAACGGCAAGTTAACACGTCGCGGATGGACAGAGGAAACAAAAAGTCACAGTGCTGTCTCGATCATTTCATTCTTCTTCGCGCTGCCATCATCACGATCCCGAGACTTATCTTCCAGTCTGGTACGACTACTTGTGTTTTAACCATCACGGTCTGAAGTTGTTCTACAGCTCCACTCGACCACCAGGACCGCCGTTTGGACAAGAATCAGTTAGTACAGTGGCAGGTCTTCTCTTCTTGACAGGCAACAAAGATGTGCATGCGTCCTTCAAGAGTCACCATCGAAGAGTTCGGCACATTTTGACGACATGACCTCCTTTCATAGTCCTCTCCGTCCACCGCGACGCTTGTTTGTCTACCCAGGAGCAGGGTTTCTCCTTTACGACCATCCAGGTTCATCTCATAGCATAAAGCCTATACAGCGACGTTTCCTCAAAACACTAAAGGTTTGTGAATTACACAGCCTCCGAGCCATCCTTGTAACTTACAGGTAAAAAAGTTGCCGAGAACTTTTTTCCGCCAACCTAATTCTTTCCTTTCTTCGGAATCGATGTCAACAAGACTCTGACAAGAGTCGACAGGTTTTCGAGTCCTTCTTCCACCACCACCACGATCAAAATCATAAAATCGTATTCTCGCACTGTTTTGTGGTCTCTGCCACTGGCGTTGCGGTAAGTAAATGTCTTCTGTTCCAAACAAAATCCTGGCGAGGTGAACGCGTTGGTCACATAAATATCCTGGCGAGGTGAACACATTGGTTACATACAAAAATTCCTGGCGAGGTGACGTGTCCACTAGTTTCCACCTGGCTTCATGGCATCATCACAAAAAGGGACAAAAGCATATAAGGTGTCGGATGACTTCTGTAGGGATACAGGGTAGCATCGAACAAAGTATTAGCATACATACTTGTTGAGTGTCATCAATTTATTCTACTGTATACTTTAATTCAATTCGTCAGGCCATGTGACGTGTGACTGGCCTGACGAAAATTTGAATTCGTCAGATTACTATATGCGGTAATAGCCGCCGCTCCGCCGCGGCGGCGGGAGGACGGCGGGGGCCCCGCCGGGCCAGTTTTCGCGAAATTTTGAGTGACAAGTGTGACATTTCGTCAAATCCAGGTCGCCTGTGACCTGTGACTGACGAATTGATTAAAAGTCTACAGTATCCCACTATGTAGGGCACTATCTACTTGGTTGCAGGTCAATAGATGTGATAGAGGCTGATAGAGGCGAATAGAAACTATCCGTGTCATTCACATACACGTAGCAATGCTACATACAGGTATGCAGCACGTACACATGTCAACTTGAAGCTAACATAGGGCCTGCATGTTAATGAATGTGCTATAAACAGTCAAGACACAGCGGGGCAACAAATAGGACTAGTACTGAGGATATCCTAGTTCAGTCGCCGATGTTCTGCGAGTGGTAACTTGGTGGTAACTGGTTAGGGTCCGGTCGGAGTTTGAAAGGGCGTGAAAGTCCGATCGGAGGTCCCTTGCTGCTTGACCTCGAACCACCACCATCTCGTTTCGACCTGGTTTCGACTTCAACGTTCAAGTCGTTTCTGCCGGCGGACCCCTTGTTGTCTGTGTCTCGCCTCAGTGGTGCAACGCGCATCGTGATCCCTCGTCGCGTCACAATGCTACATTCATCGTGTCCGCGTCGCGTCGAACGTCTCGCTCAGTACAATCAGGCCCGTCGTCGTCTTCCGCATCCCGTTTACCCCATACGCCTCCTATATCTCGCCGCGCACCGTCACCGCCGCGATAGCCACCACCAGAGCCACTGTTGGTCGATATGCACAGCTACGTTGACAGGTAGCTGCTCAGGCTGCTCGCTTCATTGCTCACACAGATTGCAGCTACCAATGGTGCCCTCAAAGACTCGTCTTACGCGCCCCCGTCTCATCCCCATTATCCCAGTGGCCTCACTACCGCATCTCTCCACTCTCTGGCCAATCCCTGCTGTACGCTCACCTTCCAAGCACGTAATGACGCTCGAGCGACGAGGCTTACCTCCTCCGCATCCTGAAATACTGTCCGACGCCCAATGAGGTCTTTCTATCGCTGCTCGTGTACTTGGCACACAGTCATGACTGCTGCCGGACCTTGTTATCGTCTGAGGCAACTCCACTGACCCGCTCAAGGGCAACCGCGATAACGTCGGCCTCTCCGTCAAGTACCCGCCCAGCAAGTCTTCGCATGTCCAGGTTCAAGGCTCGCCTTCGGCATCTGAAATGACGCATATATCTAGCTGTTTTCTTCTGCTTCGGCCGACCCTAACGACCAGCCTGTCATGAACGGGGCATCTGCAGTCTGCGGCTATCCCGTAGGTCCATCATCCCGCGCTTCACCTTTGCAATTCTCAGAACGACACTATGCTTCACAGTGGTGTCTCTCTACGCGCGCATATTGTCAAACTCTGTATCTGTATCGGGGAGAGCAACGTTAATATTGTACACGGTAGTTACATGCAATCGACACACCTGTATCGGAGAGAGCAACGTTAGGGGCTCTCTCCGATCAGGCAGTAAACTAAAACAGAGACGAAAACGGTAAGTAAACTAGAACGGAGACGCTAGGCACTCTCTGACACCCCCCCTTGACGTGCGTCGCAGTTCAGTCTCAACATCTCGACCCAACGAGCATGAAGAAGACGATGTAGCGGTTTGGTGAATAGATCCGCGATGTTTTCCTTGTTTGAAACATGGATCACGTCAATTAGACGTTTCATGACACAGTCGCGAATGAAGTGTTCGCGAATGGCGATATGCTTCATTTTCGAATGAGCATGTGGATCGTGTGTGCAGGCGACCGTTCCTTGGTTGTCACAGAACAACGTCGTCGGCTGAATTTGAGGGAATCCTAGTTCCGTGAGTAAATTTCGGAACCAGAGCAGATCTCGTGCGCAATGAGTTGTCGCCAAATATTCCGCCTCGCATGATGAGAGTGCAACGACGGCTTGCTGCTTCGAACTCCAAGACAATGGGGAATCTCCCATCATGATAAGAAAACCGGATACGGACTTGCGCGTGTCCCCCATTCCCCAGTCGGAATCTGTCAGCGCCTTCATAAGGGGCTGCAGCGTCTCGGAACCACCTCCTAGCGTGATACCGTATGAAGTAGTTCCTTTTAGATAGCGAAGGAGATGTTTGGCGGCCGTAATATGTGTTGGGCCATACGTAGACATGAATCGGGCAAGCTCTCGGACAGTGTATGCGATGTCAGGTCGCGTGCAAGTCGCTAGATACATGCACTTCCCGACGACGGCGGTGTAAGGAAAATCTCTGACCCGTTGGACATCATCGGGGGAAAGTGGATCGGTTTGAGGCGCGAGACGGGTCCCAGGATCCATGGGCGTCGCTACTGAATTGCAACGATTAAACCCGAACTCGCGCAGTATCGACTCCGCATAGGATCTTTGATGAAGTTTGAGTGTCCGAGTACTAACGTCTCTGTCGATAATGCACCCGAGGTGAAGTTTTGGTACACCATTGTCGGTGATCTCGAACTGAGATGCTAGAGCGGCAACGACTGCATCCGACTCGGTAGTGGTTGTGGACGCTATTAGCATGTCATCGACGCTTGCGGCGATAATCGATTGGTCCGAGCCTTGTACACGGCGATAAACACTCCAGTCTGACTCGGTGCGTCTGAAGCCAATGGCCTCAAGCTTGGAATTGAGCTCGAGATACCACTGTCGACCAGCCTGTTTGAGCCCATACAGACCTCGCAAGAGTCTCCAGAATCCACCGCCGATAATAGATGGCTTCCGCATATAGATTTCTTCATCGAGCGGGCCGTTTAAGAAGGCTGTTTTGACATCAACCTGCCTCAAGACCATGTCGCGTTCGGCTGCTAAGGCGAGTACAAGCCGAATAGATTCCCATCTGGCAACGGGTGCGAAGGTGTAGTTAAAGTCTTGACCGGGAATCTGGGTAAATCCCTTTGCGACTAAACGTGCTTTGAATCGGGAGATAAGTCCGTCGCGGTCTCGCTTGATATGCAAGACCCATTTCGAGTCGACAGCTTTGCGATCTGGCGGCAGCTCATCGATCTCCTCGTAAACACCCTTCGCTTTAAGAGACTCCAACTCTTCATATATGGCAGCCAGCCAATAAGTCCAATATAGAGATGACTTGGCTTCCTGCAGAGTATTTGGGTCTTTCGCGTCGGGATCATCGATGGGATCTGTAAGAGCTGCTCCGGCAAAAGCAACTTCAGCTCGTATGAAGCATGAGACAAGGCTTGGAAAATCTGTATCATCGCACTCGACCTCGATTTCATCGCCGAAAACAAGGACGCTATGAAGAACATCCTCCCCGCCTTCGTCCGACGTGCACAGAAAATTGACGACATCTTTAGCTGCCAATCGTCTGATACGAGCGGAACGACGAAGAGGTGTTGAGTGTGTCGCGTCCTCCATTTCGACATCGGCGTCATGGTCGGAATTCGCTTGTGGGCGTGAGTTTGAATGAGACCTGCCGAAACAGATCAGATTATGCTCAAAGGCATAGAGTAATTAACATACTCAGTACGCTCAGAGGCGGTGTTACGCTCGATGGCGGAGTTATGCTTGGTAGCAGAATTATGCTCGATGGCAATAGGCCTGCAGAACAGGTCAGATTACGTTCAAAGACGACGAGTAGGATAAACCCACTCAATACGCTCAATGGCGGGATTACGCTCAACGGCAATATTACGCTCAATGGCAGGATTAGTAGGCTGCTCAAGAACAATACGGTCGACGCCATCGTGGAAACGAGGCTCGAGATCCATGGGAATATCATCCCATAAAATATCCGATAGCGGCGGTGAAGGAAGAAACTCGGGGAAACCATGAAATTCAACGTCGCGGCGAGAGCGTATAGATTTGGTCGCAGGAAACCAGATAAGATATCCTTTGGAATCGCGGGCATAACCCACAAAGCAACCTTCCTCGCCTCTGGGAACGACTTTATTGAGGTCATCCGAGTTCGTCTTCCTTGCGGTGACAAGCGCGCCAAAAGGTCGGAGATGAGAGAGGTCAGGCTTCTTTTGAAACCAGCCCTCAAAAGGTGTTTCGTCGGAAAGAAGTGCTGCATGTGGGATACGATTCTTGATATGCACACCAGCCTGAGCGGCTAATGGCCAGAACCAATGGGATAGTTCAGCATCGACGAGCATAGCGCGAATCATACGCTCGATAATTTGATTTGTGCGCTCTGCGACGCCATTTTGTTGAGACGCGTCCGGAACTGTCTTTTCGTACGTGATCCCGTGCGCATTACAGTAGTCGCGGAATTGGCCATCGACGAGCTCCGGGGCGTTGTCAATGCGCAGAAAAACAATGGAATAGCCGAGCAGTTTCTCGGCAGCTGTGCGAAACTCGTGAAAGCATTGTAAGGCATCAGATTTGTGTTTGAGGAAGAAAATGACAATATAACGGGAGTTATCATCATTGAAGGTAATGAAGTAGCGAAACCCACCATAACCGACGGGCAATGGTCCACAAATGTCAGAATGAATTCGGAAAAGAGGACGATCCGCGCGATTCGTGGCTTTGCGCGGAAACTTGAGCCGTTTTATATTGGCCAAAGCGCAGATACGGCAATTCTTGACGAGAACAGCGTCGATCGGAAGTCCAGTCGTCGCGCGCTTGAGCCCTTTAACGTCTACATGGCCCATCAGACGATGATAAAACCCAAGCGCTTAGCTTGGTCGCTTTCGACGTCCGGGCCAAAAAGGGAAGTTACCGAGGGCACGGTAGCAGCGATCAAATCTGGAGATGGATCCAAGTTATCGGCTTCAGCTTCAACCGTCACCACATCCATCTTGTACAAATCCTTCACGATCGCTCCAGAGGCAAATGGGACCTCAGCTGTATTGAGGTAAGTGATTTTCCCATTGCCGGTTCGCGTATTGACTCCCTTCCTATCAAGACGAGAGCCAGAAATGAGGTTGCAACGGGCAGTAGGAATATGGAGAGCATTTGATACCGAGAAATGCCGCGTCATACCATCGTACGTCGCCTTCATAACGACTTTTCCTTTTCCAACAGCTTGCGCAGACAAATTTGCTCCGAATCCATGAACGTTAAGCGGAGCATCAAATGGGACATAGTCACCAAACAGCTCACGCCTATGGAAGATATGGCGCGAAGCCCCCGTATCGTGGTTAACCGTGTCATCCTGCGCAACCTCGAGATTAAGCGCGGCAGCATTAACGCGGACTTCTTCATCGATGGCAATTTCATCGTCAGCATCATCGCCCGTCGCCTCAAGTATAAACGCAAACTCGTCATTGATTGTGCCAAACACTTCCTTCCTTTCCTCCTCCTTGACCATTGTTGCGACTTCATTCAACTCTTCCTCCTCATTCTTCACTGCTTCTGTCAGTCCAGCAAAACGACTACCCATTCCTCCACTTCTGCCTCCCTCCAGCGCTTGCTTACGCCGAGCAGCAATCCTCGCTTCTGGGGCAAGATGGACGTCTCTCCTACCTCGGAAGTTTGCGGGGTACCTTCCAGCCTTCCCTCCGCCATATGCAAAGCAATTTTCTTTGGTGTGTCCGACGGGAGTTTCACAGAAGGAATTCTCGCAAATGAGACGGCTGCGCTGCTGAGGATTATAGGGAGCAGGACGTTTGCCAGCACGTTGCTGCGCCTTATCGTCTTTGTGTGCCGCTTGGTTTGCAGCATAAACACCTGGGACGGCTTGCTCAACCGATCGAGCTTTAGCAGACCCAGCGACGAGCGCATTAACGGACACAATGGACGGCGCGATCTTCATCTCCACCTCCTCCGTCATCAGTCGGTCAATAACCTGAGCAGACGTCAATGGCCTGTTCATGGTTTCGCCCAGTCGAAGGCTTTCGCGAAGCGAGTCGCGACAGTATCGCCAATCTTCGGACTCTGTCATGAGTGCGACAAGATTCTTGGCAAATTCAGCGTCCATCATGGCTCCTGGATCGGCATCCTGAAGCTTGCTATAGAGTTGAATCATCACCTCTCGCCACTGGACAGGATCAATACCAGCCTGGCATCGAAAACTGGTGATCTGATTGCGAAGGGTGAGCGCGTACAGCGCGTTGGCAGGCTCAAACTGCTTCTTGAGAGCATGCCAAGCGTCATGAGCAGAGTGGCAGTCATGGACGACGAACAGCTTGGTGATGGGAATGGCTTTGATGATGATGGACAGGGCCCTCTTGTCCGCCAACAGCCAGGCTTCAGCTTTCTTCCTCGCAGCCTCGACATCAGCTTCATTTCCAGGCACTGTCACCGTAGCTGCTGCTCCAGCACTATCGAAGCCTTGGACCTGCATGGTCTGTCTGAGTTCGGGAATGACGGGCGGTTTATAGTCGGGACCATCGACATATCGCCAATATCCGGCAGCATCGAGATCGAGCTCCGCCTTTCGCTTGAACTCGCTGTAGTTATTCGTACCATCCTCCTCCACCTTGATAGGAGTCAGCTTTATGCCTTTCCATTCCTTCTCATCATGGCCGCCTTGAGTCTGTATGTTCGACATGTCTCGGATAGAGCAAAATCTCGTTGTGGTTTGTACGACAAAATATAGTTGCTTCAGAGCTCAACGGGGCCCATAACCTGTCAAACTCTGTATCTGTATCGGGGAGAGCAACGTTAATATTGTACACGGTAGTTACATGCAATCGACACACCTGTATCGGAGAGAGCAACGTTAGGGGCTCTCTCCGATCAGGCAGTAAACTAAAACAGAGACGAAAACGGTAAGTAAACTAGAACGGAGACGCTAGGCACTCTCTGACACATATAGTCTACTTGTTAGACGCCGCGTGATAACGGTGCGTGCCTCCCGTTCCGTTACCCTGTCAGATTCCTTACATTATGTTGCTTTCGTCTAGTGATATGCGTCGCTTGACAACGCGCTCCCCTCAATTGTACGTGCATGATCCAGCATAGTATCTTGTCTGATGATTTTTACAGCCTCTTCCCTACATCTTTACTGCCCAACTGATTTCCCTTGTGTACTGGTGAGCTTCTGCTCAAACTGTTGCGCTTTCTCAGCTAAAGTATTTGCAGCTTGTGTTTTGGTATACGACACGTACACGATGACGATATGGGTGGGCGTACGGGCGGCTTGGGACTGTGCAACACGGTGGGCGTCGACGAGCAAGGTATGTATGCTATTGGTTAAGTTCTATATGCATGTTTTTCTTTCGCTGCGGACTAGTTCGGACTGATGCGTACTAGCGTAGAGGTGGCAATAGCTTGGCTCGCCTCGATGTTGCTGCTGTACGTACACTAGACAAATGTTATTATTTGCCATACAATCAACTTGTGATCCACCAAAGGGAAATATTAAACTGTAGACTGCTGCATACCACGAATATGCATGCAGCTCACTTCATAGTAAGGGTACACATGTGGGTCCAATGAAAGGTATACAAAAGAATTTCATGGGAAGAGAAATTATGGAGGACCATATATCTGAATACAGGGTGACCTGCATTGGGGTATGTATGCAGATGGCGCAACAACAGACACGTATTAATACCCTCACATGGTATGTCAGGTATACCTCACCATTTGGGGTATGTGGCGTGGTTATATCCGGATGTCGGGTTTTGTGATGATCTGCCACTGGTGTCTACTTCATCCCGACGACGTGCATGTGTTGCTTTCTTGGCGACACTGCAGCGGTGTGGACAACTAATTTTTTAGGGGTTTCTGGAACTGTACAGTTTCTCGGAAATAGCCGTGCCATCTAGATGTGTGCTCGGGAGTCATGTCAACTAGACTCGCACTCGCCTCGTTCGACCTCATAGGCCTCGACATGCGCGCCGACGATGAATGCTTACTGCAGGTCCGGTACACGCCCTAATTATTGACTTCCATTTCCCATAGTTCTTGACTTATGGTTGTTTAGCTTCCTAGGGCACCTTAGTTCTACCCGGCTGGCGCCGAGAGCTCGGCTAAGGATTGCTTGTGGGGAGAGATGCAGGAGTGAGGTGGATCGTAGATTGGGACCTACGTACTGCTTCATGTAATGTGTCTGCCGGCGTTCCTGAAGGGACCGAGCCGTGTAATCCTTCCTTCCTTCCTTCCTTCCTTCCTCGTCAGTACTCATTGCAGGATCATCCCAGGTGTGTACTTCTTTCATGACGCGTTGTTCTTGTTGTGAATGTTTAGTCGGACTCGGACAGTTAATATGACGACTCGGCTTGCTAAAAAGTTGGCCTCGTACAAGTGGATGCGCGCCATTCCCCGCAAGCGCAGAGCTGCTGGAAGAGCCCGAACGCTGCCTACTTTCAATGCCCTCGTCAGGCCGGTCTCCAGAAGCATTCGGATCGCTAGTGAAAAAGTCCGCGTCTTCATCCACTCGGAACGCGAACTTGATTGGTTTAGGAGTGCATCGCACAAAGTAGGTTGTCTCGAAAGTTCCCGGCGAGCTATGTGGCTTCGCTCACCATATATCGTTCCAGTTTGCAAGTGCGAAGGCGCTCGATGCATCGGTGCGCGCGCAGTGTTGCAGAATTATCATACCCTTTCACGTTTTGATTACCCAACGATCCCCACGTCGCCCTCGTCCTCCAAAACCCGAATTCTCAAGCCGCGGGTTAGAGAACTTTTGAGCGTCGCCGATCCCGCTTCCGTCGCTCACGTCCTCAGTGATGGGCTGCTTCGTCTCCTCAGCCACGGAGACGCTGTAATACATCATATACAAAATGTCCGAGGAATCCCGCTCATCACTCTTACACTCAGCTAACGTGCTGCTAGGTGATACCCTTCCTGACTCTTTCTCAATAGTTTGGACACCCTGCGATTGCGCTCGCTCATCCCATTCCGTGCGGATGAGCGACTTGGAGAAACTCGTCTATGACATGATGTGGAGCGAAGATGAAGACGGTCGGTTCCCTTTCTTCCCTTCTTCGGTCTCTGCGAAGTACTCACTGCGCAGCCGCCAACACTCAGCTGCCTGGGACAGACGCTATCGGATATGGTGTAACGGCTAACATTGCCGCCTCTCACAAATCTTTGAAAGTGCGCGGCAGCTCGGGGTTCGATTCCCCGTATCCGAAATAACCCATCAATGATCATCCTCTTGTCTGGTTTTTTTTGTGAGCGCAAACAAATGCGTGTGGCGCAATAAACCTTGCGCTCGCCCTGAGAGAAACAACGCTCAAGAGGAAAAGCCTCATCATCAGCAAGTAAGTAGGGAAGGAATGTTCGTCGGGTACTTATGGTGTACAGGTTAACATCGCTACCTCTCATGCACAGGGATTCGACTCCCCGTATCCAAATTAATCGTGGTCGCCGCCGTTTTTTTCCCTCGACATACTCAGCCCAAGGCCCAAGGATCGTTCAATGAAGGCAGAGGACTCGTCGCATATGGTGTAAAGGCCAACAACGCTGTCTCTCACAGTGCCTCGTTTGTGATATGCGCGCGTTTGCTCGGTTCGATTCGCGGTATCCGTCATGAATAAAGCAAGGTCAGGGCTCTGAGCATTTTATTTTTTTGCATTTCCTCGGCATACTTAGTAGTCCAACCACAAGGGTAGGCAAGAGGAATACAGATCCTCGTCGGATACCTATGGTGTATTGGTAGCCAACGTATCCGCCTCGGATAGTTTGACGACGAGCTGCGGCAGCTCGGGGTTCAATTCCCCGGATCCGAATAGAAAGTTATTGAAGCGATTCTTTTTGGATTGATTTTCGAAACCGGTACTCAAGTGTAGCGCACGTCTCGTGCAACAAGTTGCAAGAAAAGGAGAGTAAGTACAACAGTGTACATATGTTCAAAGAAATGCAAATGCAAGAAAGTCCATGTCCATTATGTAAAGTAGTATCTTACAAACGAAAGTGGTCCCTTGCTACTCGACGTAGCAGTCTCCTCTACGCTACTTGTTGTGCTTAGGACTAAAGTAGAAGATGGAGACACCGATGAGGTGATGCAGAGGACACAGCCGCACTGGACGAAACAGCAGTGCTCGCACTGGACTTGGCAGCCAGCTTGCTACCGAGACTCGCCTTGGCAGAGCTCTGTGCAACAGCTTCGAATCCTCTCCGGCTCGGATGTGGATGGGGGTGGCCAATGAAGATGCGGCGGACGAGGACGCGGGGTGATAGTAGATGACACCGAAGTGGCCAAGGCACCAGATGCGATCGCAGGCACTGTGCTCAACGAAGGGGTTCGCGGTAGAGGAAGAGGATGATACAACGCCTGATGCTAGGGAGGAGGCGGCGTAGAGATAGCCGAGGATGCGCTCACACTCGAAGAGCCATCGACGACAATCGATACACTGCCGACAGAGCCGGGCCAACCAGAATCGCGTCGTCTCCGCAGTCACCGTGACCACACTCGCGCACGATCCCACCACGGCCGTCGACGCCGAGGATGTAGACTTGGGGACATAGCTAACGGACCCGTTGACGAGTTGGCGTTACACGGGGGCGGAGGGGCGGGTGGCGCGAAGGAATGTGGAGGCGCGTGCAGGTGAAGAGGAGGAGGGACGTGCGAGAACGGTGGTGATGACTCTAGCTCCGGCAGTGTCGAAGAAGGAAGCTGTAGGCGGATGCAGAGGAAGAGGAGGAAACGGTAGTGTCATCGTCATCGTCCACAGAATCGGTGTCATCGTCTTCCCAGACGCTTCCAGAGCGATTGCAGTCGCCGTCGCACTCCCACCAGCATCGGCCGTCGTATCACCACACTCGTTCCAGCGCTGTTCACCAGCGGAACAGCAAAACACGACGTGCCCGATGCGCACTGCGTCACGATCCATACGCTGAGCTATGCGCTATGCGAGACTGGCTTCTACGACTCCGTGTCAGCCATAAGAAGAGGGAACACGCACCACCAACGCATTGTCTGCATTTGGAGAAGCAAACCAAGCAAGGTCCGTAGTCCCTGGTGGAGGAAGAGGTTTGGAGTTAGATGATACCTGGACCATCAATTGATCGGTTGAGAGTTCGATTCACACGCCATGGCAGCGACTTGTCAAGGCATGACTGTTGAGACCGACGTGGTTCTAACCACGGCGAACACGATAAGGATAAGTCACAGGAAACTGTCTTCCTCGAAATCGTGATGATGGCAGGATGAAGAACTTTTATGGTCAGCACTAAAGTCTACCTGTAAAGTCCGCTGCAAACTCCCAGGGCACCTCTCCCACCTCGGATATGGTGTAACGGCTAACATTGCCGCCTCTCATGTACTCTGAATATGCTCTTCGCGCGGCAGCTCGGGGTTCGATTCCCCGTATCCGAATTAGGACGATCAGTTCATGTAGATGCTCTTTTTGCACCTTCTCGTCAAAATATTGGGGCGGCGAAAGTGAGCAGTACCACGTACCTTGAACTTTCTGACCGGCGCGGTTTGAGGGTGTTATTTACTGATTTGTGGAGGTGATTTTGTCTGTGTGGCGCAGACGCCACGAAGCTGCCAAATTTCATTTCACTACAAGCTGATTATGTTTCTGGGCAGTAGTGCATAGGGAACGCATCTTCATCGGGTAAGTATGGTGTAAAGGCTACCATTCCCGCCTCCCATGGGACGTGGGTGGTGCGTCCTTCGTGCTGTAGCTCGGGGTTCGATTCCCCGTATCCGAATCCGTATATCCGATACATGTTGCTTTTTGCTCCTTGTCATCAGGGTGTTCCAAAGTCGTTACCGTCGTTCACTGATTTCTTGGATGCTGGCGCCACGGGCCTCGCCCGAGCTGCCAAACTTCATCCAACTACACGCTGAGCAAGGAGCACGTCTACCTATGTCTGGGAGCATCTGTAGCTAGGAGAAGTATGGCAAGTACAGTGCGTATGGAAGGCATCTTCATCGGGTATGGTCTAAAGGCTACCATTGCCGCCTCCTCTCATCGAATACGGCAGCTCGGGGTTCAATTCCCTGTATCCGAATGGCCGAAGCATGCACTGGTGAAATTTTGGTTGCGACAAGCACCAGCGATTACATCAACGTCCTTCTTACGGATCTCGGTACCAGGTCTAGATAGTGTACTGCTTGAGTCCGTCGCTGGATACTGTCCTCATTGCAAGCATCCTGTAAATCCTTTTTGTGCCCGGACGTTGAACACTGATCACTGATATGAGCTTGAAGACGTAGGTGAGAAGGCACTTGTAGCCCATCGGCTACCTCGTGCTCATGCATACTGACAGAAAGCTCTTCTTTTTGCGCCAAGAGTTGAGTATCATTGTCGCTGACTGTTCTCACATCTTGGGGGACGACCAACACGCATAGAGTCAAGTCGTGTTCCTCGTAAGTGTCGGTCTTAACTCTTCCAGCTTGGCGAACAATCAAGTAGTCACGATACAACTGTCTTCCTCGGGATTGTGATGATGGCACGATGAAGAATTCAACTCAGATTTGGACAACACGTACTTACAGTCTGAAATTTCCCTACGGGCTCGGACTCGGAGGGCGGAACGACGCGTACCTCGGATATGGTGTAACGGCTAACATTGCCGCCTCTCATTGGTGCGTGCGCGTCTTGTGGCCTTCTCGCGGCAGCTCGGGGTTCGATTCCCCGTATCCGAATGCGACTGGACAGCGTGATGATTTTTGCTCCTTGTCGTCAGGGTGTTCTAAAGTCTTTACCGACGACGTTCAGTGTTCGCTGATTTGTGGATGCCTGGCCTCGTGCAAGCTGCCAAATTTCTTTCAACTACAAGCTTCCAACTCCATTTGTATCTGAGAGAAGTACGACAAGTGCGGTGCGTACTAAGGAGTGCATCGTCATTGGGTATGTTGTAAAGGCTACCGTTGTCGCCGCCTCTCATAGAATTTGGGCAGCTCCCCGAATGCAGTGTGTTTCTTTCGGATGAATTTTTCGTTGCGACAAGCACCAGTGGTTAGATCAACGTCCTTCTTACGGGCCTCTGAAGCAGTTCGATATAGTGTAGGGGCTGAAGTCCGTCGTTAGATACTGTCCTCATATACGATGAAGTGTTGTGTGTCACGTTGAACACCGATATCAGCTTGGAGCTGTTCGTAGTGCAAGGGAGAAGGCACTTGTAGCCCATCGGCTATCTCGTGCTCGTTGAGTCGTTCGTCGTGGAATACAAGTAATGAAACCTATATTTAGACTCCGGTTCCCCGGTCCGGTGATTGTTTGTTGTTTGGACGCATCGACCCATCCCATTGTTCTCCTTCAACAATTACGCGCTCCATCGCACGCTCTGGCCACAATGGGAACAATAGCAGCGAGTATAAAGCCGCAGGGTTCTGCCCTACCCGTCAATCCTCCTTTTCTCTCTATATACCACCTGGTGAGTCGTCAAACAAAAAAACTGTTCGGTCAGGGAAAGGCTAACAATGAAGACAAGGCCTGGCGCCCCACGGACGACGACAATATACACGATCTTTGAACGATATTAGAGATGATGAAGACTGCCACTGCCACTTTCCTTGGACTCCTCCTTGCTGCCAATGTGCATGCCGCCCCGATGAAGCGCACGCCGCGCCATCCGCATCGTCTAATCCAGAGGGCGAGCGCTACCGCTAGTGCTTCGGCCTCTTCTACGACGGACCTCGCCTCCTCCAATCTGGCTCTCGCAGCGGCGCTCAATGAACAATTCGCTTCCATAAACGCAGCCGACGCGTGTGATGGTGCGTCCTCCTTTCTTCCTTTTTGCTGTGATTGCTGACAGTGGAAATGTAGAAGCCACTCTAGCGCAAGCTTGCATTAACGGCTCTTATGCGCAGTGTGTATCGTCGGCGTGGGTCGTGACGGAGTGCGCGTCTGGGACGTCGTGTTTCGTTGTTCCGCTGGTGAACAGCGCTGGGACGAGTGTGGTGTGTGATACGACGGCCGATGCGGCTGTGAGGCTTGGTGGGAGTGTGAGTGCGACGGCGACTGCGAGTGCGGCGCAAGCGTCTGGGACGGCTGCGGATGGGGATGATTGCGAAGACGATGGCACCGATTCCGCGGACGACGACGACGATTGTGAGGACGGTGACGATGCCACTACCATCTCCGCCTCCGCTTCCTCTACAGCTTCCTCCGTCGCCACTGCCGGAGCTGAAGTCATCACCACCCTCATCGCCCGTCCCTCCTCCTCTTCACCCACAGGCTCCTCTACATTTCTCGTGGCCGCGCGTCCTTCCGCCGCTGCCAAGCGCCAAATCGTCAACGGGTCCATAAGCCTTGTCCCCATTTCTACAGCCTCGGCGTCGACTGCGACTGCGACGGCTGTGGTGGCATCGGGCGCAAGTGTGGTCACGGTGACGGCAACTGTTACGGAGACGACGACGATACTGGTGGTGCCTGTTTCGTCGGCGACTGCATCTGCCAGCGTATCTGCTGTTACATCGAGTGCAGGTGTCTTGTCGAGTGTCAGCCCATCCTCCGTCTCGACGTCGGCTATCTCTACGGCTTCGTCCACATCAGCCATCTCTTCCACCGCTGTCGCTACCTCTTCCTCCACCGCGAACCCCTTCCCCTCGTTGAGCCCCGTGTCTGCGATCGCGTCTGGTGCTTCGACGACCATTACCTCCATCGCCTCCTCATCCGCCCTATCTTCTTCCATTAACCCTCAGCGACATCCACATCCGAGGCGGACGAGGAGGCTGCAGCTGAGAGGTCCGCCAAGGCCAGTCAGAGCAGCAAGTTGGCTGCCCAGTCGAGCTCAACCAGTGCGAGCACTGTTACGTCGAGTGCGGCTACGTCCTCTGCATCTACCTCATCGGTCTCTCCATCTTCTACTTCAGTGCCGAGCACGACAAGTAGCGTAGAGGAGACTACTACGACGAGCAGCAAGCCACCATTTACGTTTGCCACGAGCGTGTAAGATACTTAACATACTGGATATGTGCTTGATTGGGACTTTTTTGCATTTGTATTTTTAACATACACTGTACTTGCTCTCCTTTACCTTACGTGGACCAGAATAGATGTAGAGCTTCGAACTCGTGCAATTGACGTGGCGCAATTTCTTATGTGCAACACATACACAAGTTCAACATCCCCGACGACTCGCTCAGGCTTTATTCAAGTAAAAAATTCGTGGCTTGAGGAAGGCCTTCACGGTCACGGGCTCCGGAGAAAAAAACGAGCGGTGCACAGGATCGTGTCGTGACATCATGCAGGTGAGGCGGAGGCGGTAGAGGGAGGGGCTGGTACAGAACTGCTAGACCAGTCGACAATATTCGATAGTAGGTTGATACCAAGACAAATTTAAGGACTTTGCTGCTTGCACCCGGAAAATGCGCCACATTGCATCCGACATGACAAGCCAGCAAAAACTTGAAAAAGTATTCGCTTTGGTCACCGATTCAGATTCAGATACGGGGAATCGAACCCCGAGCTGCCGCGCACGCACAATTGCCCACTTATGAGAGGCGGCAATGTTAGCCATTACACCATATCCGATATATGGGTAGGTGGCGTCCCGCCCTCCGAGCGTGTACTAGGGAACGTTCAATGGAGAGCTTTCCCTAAGGAACGCTGTGAGTACAGTACAAAAAGTGGTGACCATCCCCGAATCGTAGTTGAATTCTTCATCTGGCCATCATCACAATCCCGATGAAGACAGCTGTATCGTGGGCATGACTACTTGAAAGCTGGAAGACCGACGCTTACGAGGAACACGACTCCTCGACTTACTGTGCATGTTCAAGAATGTGAGAACAGTCACTTCAGCGGCAATGATAAGTACTCAACTCTTGGCACAAGAAGAAGAGCGTTCTCTGTCAGTATGCATGAGCACGAGGTAGCCGATGGGCTACAAGTGCCTTCTCACTTGCGACTAAGAACGTAAGTTCAAGCTCATATCAACGTTCAACGTCCGGGCACAAAATGGAACAGCTCGCTCGCAGTATTCAACGACAGACTCAAGCCCCTACACTGATTCTGAGGCATGCCGTAAGAAGGACATTGATCTAGAGGGCTAGTAACCACTCCGGTGCTTGTCGCGACCAAAATTTCACCAATTGGCTGTGTCGATCACATTCGGATACAGGGAATTGAACCCCGAGCTGCCTTCGATGAGAGGCACCAGCGATGGTAAGTACCAATGGTAGCCTTTACACCATACCCGATGAAGATACCTTCCTACACACCGCATGTGCCGACTACAGATGGAGCTACATAGAAGCCTCCAGAAACATGCTCAGCTTGTACTAAAAGCAACTTGCCGTGGCGTCTGCGCCACACAGACAAAATCACATCCACAAATCACCCTCATCAGAAAGTCAGGCAGCGACCAGTACTACTTACTGCTCAGCGCTGAGTGCTCTCTTCGGCCCAATATTTCTACACGGTGAAAAAAAGAGGGAGCCATCCTATTCGGATACGGGGAATCGAACCCCGAGCTGCCGCGCAGCGTCCAACACTTCTCATATGAGAGGCGGCAATGTTAGCCGTTACACCATATCCGATGTTGGTAAGTAGGGCGCCTTCTCTTCATCTTGCCTTCATCACAATCACAAGGAAGAGTTTCCCGCGACTTAATCCTCCTGTCTGGTACGACTCGGACTCGGATCGTTTGACTTGGTCACTGCACTGGTCCTCATGTGCTCAAGTCAACAAAGACAACATCAGTAGACAACATCAGTCCTTCTTCTCATCAAACACCTTGTACTCAACATCGTACCCGCCAATGCCCCTCCCAATCCACCGGCCAATGACCAAGTTTGCCAACCTCCCCGTCCACAGCGGGAAGTCGACCAGCACAACATCCGCATAGTCCATGAACGCGAGCATCTGGAACAGATTCGGCGCCAGGCCCTGCATCGTGCACGAGCTCAAGTAGCCGTAGAAATTGTGCACAAAGCCGCGTTGGGGCCGCCGCGGACGCTGATGTGCACGTCGAGGTCGACGCCGGAGTCGGGGTCGGACCAGAAGGTGTGATAGCGCCCGGGGGCGATGGTGACCGTCTCCCCGGCAGTGAGCTTACCAAGCGTGCCGTCGAGGTCGTCGCCGGACTTGACGTCGAATGTTTCCGTTTGGTGTATGTGCCAGTGGTACGGCGCTGGGGAAGGTCTTTCATAAGGGTTCAGAAAACGCGGGTGGTACGTACGCGTCGCGGTGCTCTTCCGTCCCGCGCCCGTGTGCGGGTTGTTGGCCGTGAAGATTTGACGCGAGGTGAAGTTTCCCTTTCCGTCAGCGCCGATAAAGTAGGTCTTCAGCGCGCCGTCGAAGAAATGCCAGCCACCCCTTCGTCGACCTTTATCGGTTGGAGTTCATACTATGCAGATGTTATTGGAGAATCCGGGGGAGAAAAGTCAAGTATCGTACCTTTGGAAAGAGATTCATTTCGACGTGATGGTAGTCCGACACGAAGTCCCAAACATTTATAGCTGCTGCCAAGGTGAGAGATAACCAGGTGATCGTGCGCGGCCGAGACTGTTGGGTCACGACACGTGAGCTATGTCACGCTGATTGTCCCGGACTTTCGCGACTTCAAGTTACCGTCATGCGCTTTCCGAAAGCATCCGTATTCGCGCTCAGAATTGGACGTTGTGAGAGGGGTTTCAAGCCGGGCATGTTACCAGTCTGCAATGCTGGCAATTCTCTTGCTCTCTACTAGTGCGTGCCTCTACGGCGCTCGGATGCTGATATCTTGGCTCACAGCGGCTGCGCTATCCTTGTTTTATATTGCGACGTATGCGACTGCCATCCGCCGACTCGTCATCCACTTAGCTTGCTAAGAATACAACCCAACAAGCATCAACTATCAATCACGCGCCGCTCAACAAATGGTCGCTCTCTATCTTCTATCCATCTATCCTCTTTCCTTGACCATCAAGATAGCGTCGTTCATGGCAGAGTTGTGCCTTCAATTGGGAGACAAGGCTTCACATCCTTCCTTTGATTTCACTGCCTGTTGATGCGACCACTGACCTTTCGTACAACAAGGCTTCGACCGTATGCGTTGACAGCATTCTGCGGGTCATCGGAATCTGCATGCCCGTCCTCCTGGTCGTCGGTAGAGGCTTCGTTTCGTGTCGTACGGCACACCTGAGGAAGGGGTGGATGAGGATTGCGAAGGCTGTAGTGATGTTCATGCTCAAAGTCCTTGCCGTGCCGACTCTAATGCTTGGCGTGTTCGCCAAGCATCAAGCCAGGCAAATACAGGCATTAGGCGATCTCGTTCTCGATGTCTTGGTGATGGCAGTGCCTATCATCGATGGTTCGTATTTCTATAAGAATATTAATCCTGTTCTGACTTTATGTACAGCGCCTCTCAAGGAACGAAACTAGACTCAATTCGTCTTCTCCTCACTGTCGGCTCAGTTGCTAGCATCGACTATGCTATCAAGACGTTACGAACTTTGGTCGAGGCGGGCATCACGGATCATGATGCCCTTCCCACTGCGACTATCCTTAGACGCTTTATATATCAATGGTAAGAACCTTATGGATGCGGTACAGAGTGTGGATGGATAAACCCACGTCTTGTACTGATCCTTCCGCTAGATGCCGTACTAGCCAGTGATCATCCGAGACAAGTGTCCGTCCTTTTCTGCTTTATCCCATGACCGACTTTTGCTCTACCTGGCGCAATCATACTTCGCATCCTGTCATCGACTTCGCGGCCTGCAGATGCGACGGAGAGGATAGTGCAGGATTTTCTGCGCACAAAGGATGTACGGACAGTGCCGCTCGCGTGGTCGGTATCATAGGACCGTTTATCGTTATCGTCGCGGTGGTATGCTGGTTTCGTGGGGTGAGAAGAGGGTTGGACGATATTTTTTTTTGGAGCGTGGCTCTCCTCTGTGCTGTTCCAGCTGTCCTATACTGGCTTCTCTATTATTCGACGAGAGCCCTGAAATGGTCTACAGCCTACGGCGACGTCTGCCTAGATTGGGTCATTGTTCATCCTCTCATCCAGCTTTTGCGCCTCGCCATCAAACGGTCCAGTACTCCTATCGCCCAGCAGCCCATTCTTCCGAGAGAACTCTGTGACATCATCATTGCGTTCTGCGAGGATCAGTCTTCGTTACTAGCCTGCAGCCTCGTTTGTGTTGCATGGGTGCCCGCGAGTCGAAGGGAGTTGCATATAGAGCTCCGATTTACATCTCACGAACGTACTATTCGGTTGGGCCGCCTCCTACGCTCGCCTTTGGAAACACTATCCCCATGGCTTGACTGTACTGGCATCGAGTTCGGCGGGAAGCGTTATCGCCAGCAGTGGCGATTGCTATACCTTCTCAAATTGAAGGGCTTTCAGCCGCAGAGAGCAACTATCTGGCGCCGCGGTCGCCTAACTCCCCATCTTCTTCACATATACCCGGATCTCCAGAGCTTAACCTTCCACGTTGCTCCTTGTAACGATACGGATATGTGGTTACAACAGGCTGACGAGCTGTGTATGTTCCTCACTACAGTCCTGGGCTTCAAGCATTTGCGGTCTCTGACTATCGAGATCAATCCGGAACATGTAGATATGTTCTTAAGCTTTATACCATCTAACTACCATTTGAACACCTCGGAAACTCTTCCTGTCTCTCGCCTGTCATTGGGTGGAAGATGGATCAATAGTCTCCTTATCTGGCTTCAGTCGCGTTGTCATATGTTGGAGACGCTGGATATACACACCATTGCAGGGTGGTCCACAGGCGGGTCGTCAGCGGTGTTCCTCTTAGAATCGCTGATGAGGACCAACTGGCAAACACTCAAGCACCTCCACTTGGTTGTTTCCTCTTTCGACGGTCTGTCCATCTAGCCTGAACATGACCTATTTGCTGATTCGAGCCTTTGTTGTAGCTCCGCTCAACCTCTCGTCGCTGAAACACCTGATCTCCATTCATCTATTTCTCGAACTTGAGGCTCAGACGTCTGGTAGCGTTGATTGTGCCATGAAGACATTACAGATGTTGGACAGCTCGCACCGGTTGAAAGAGCTTCGTCTCCTGAGCTCGACGCTCAATTTTACGGATAGTCATGCAGCAACCTTCGACGAGATCATCTTAGGTACGCTTGGCTTAATGCCAGTCACAAAAGAATCGAATCTTCATAGTTATGTCGGGACAGCGGAGAGATAGTAGCGCCGAAGTTTTTCTCCAGACCCCGCAACTGATGATCTTTGATACTGAAAGTCTTGCGCGCTCCAAATACTTATCAAGCCGCCTGTTCTACTGGCTGCGGATGGTTTAGAGTGATGGATAGTTTCGAACTACCGATTGCGTCGTTTAAATGCATGATGATATTGCGTGCCATAGTCATGATGATATTCATAGAGACAAGCTGTGTCATCATTGAAGGTGTCGACTGCAGAAAGAGGCGGCACAAGTACACTAATCCTCATCCTCGGAGGAGTCGCTCATGAACATTCCCTCCCCGCTCTCCTGCTCCCAATCCCAAGCACTAATAAGCACCCCCGGCGTCTCTCTCAAAGCCCTCACCTTAGACTTCCCCATCGGCCACGACCCACCCTCCGACGCGACCGACACCTCCACCGAACGCAGCGCACTGCGCTCTATCCTTGCCAACACCATCTCAGCAAAGCTATCATCAAAGAACAAATATTCTGAATAGACGCTATTATGATACCGGTCCTCCAATTCCAGATCAAAGGACCGAAGAGAAGGGAGGAAAGGGAACAGTCCGTCATCGTCTTCGCTCCACATGTCGTAGACGAGTTTTTCCAAGACGCTGTCGTGTTGCTCATCCCACTCCGTGAGGGTGAGCCAGAGCGATTGAAGTGTGTCCAAGTTATCGAGAATATCAAGAAGGGTATCATCCAGCAGCACATTACTGAGTGTGAGCGTGATGAGCGACGGGAACTGGGATTCCTCCAACATCTTGTATACGATGTACAGCGTCTCCGGGGGCTGGGGGATAGCGGGGATATTGCCTTCAATAAAGCAGCCCATCACCAACGACGCGAGTGACGGGAGCAGCAAGGAAGCGAGGAATGCTGGATCGCCAACGCTCAATTCTGTAACCAGCGGCTTGAGAATTCGGCCCCCGGAGAACGAGGGCGCGGTGTACGGTGTGGGGATCGTTGGGTAATCAAAACGCGAAAGAGTAGGAGAATCCTGCAACGCCTTGAGATACCGAGCGCGCACCGATGCATCGGGCGCCTTCCCGCTCTAGACGCTCGCAAACTCAAATGAGGTGAGCCGATGCATTGGCAAAGCAGTCGTATAGCTGGCCGGGAACCCATGTAGCTCTAGTTCCCTGAGATTGGGCGCATCACAAAATAAACCTGCTACGTCGAAGGAGGAGTCGCGACTGGCCAAGGATAGAGTAAGTTTTTCGAGACAACCTAATTTGGGCTGTACACTTCTACACCAATCAAGTTCGCGTTCCGAGTGGATGACAATGTGGACTTTTCTCCAGCGACTCGAGTGCGCCGCAAGGACCTTATAGACCGACCGGACGAGGGCGTCAGAACGCGTGGTACCAGAATCGTGATGAGCGAACTCGAAGGATATGGGATGGTCCTGGGAGCGGCGGAGGGTGCTCGCTAATACACGAGGCAGAACTCGGGCCCGGGGGTGGTTGAAGTCTATACGCAGATCCACCCAGAGTGACGGGCACGATGCGTCGCCAATGTTGTACCATTGTTTACAGACCAACATCACGTCGCGGAGCGGAGGCCTGCTATATTCGTTCGGCGGGTAAGTGGGGAGGACGATGGGGGTGCGGATGTAAAAAGAGTGCTCCCCGAATTTGAAAGAGTCCTCTTTGAGAGAGCAGAAGATCCGGGCAAGGAGTTCGACGGGCAGTCGACGGATGGGGCATAAGAGAGTGAGAAGCTCGTCGTGGATGCGGTGTAAATATTTCGCGCGCTTTGTGAAGGCGAGCTTCGCGGGAGCCTTCAAGGCCGAATCGTCTATGGCTGTGGCCAGTTTTTCTTGGGCGCGGATGACGGCGGCGAGACATGCTTCGACATGCAAGCGCTGCGGGGAAAGTAGGCGGTGTTCGGGGTGTTCCAGCAGCTTGGCTATAGCGCGTTTGTGGGGAATGGTGCGCATCGACTTGTAGGAGGTTACTTTGGCGAGACAAGATGTCATGTTCACTGTCTGAGTAAAAATTCACAATAAGAACAACGCGCCATGAAGTCAAGTGGCTACACACCTGGGGGTGATCCTGCAAAGAGTACTGATGCTAAACGATAACGAGGGATTGTCGCTTTATAGGTTTTAGGATGAACCTGAATAGCGGTGAAAGAGAAACTTGCCGCACAAAGAAGCGTCGTGATGAAAGGGAGGACTATGAACATTGAAAGAAGGTCATGTCGTCAAAAGGTGCCGGACTCTTTGATGGCTCTTAAAGGACTTGAGCACATCTTTGTCGCCTGCCAAGAAGCAAATTAACTATGGAACACCTGTCCCTGCTTGTTCGCAAACGGCCCAACACGCGCACGTGTCACCCAATCAATTCATGGTATCTTCTTCTTCCAAGCCTCTTCCTCCACCTTGCTTAGCCCTCGCAGAGCAGTTTTGCTTTTCTAAATGTGTTGGTGGTGCGTGTACCCTCTTCCGCCTACATCTACGCATGGCTGACACGGAGTCGTAGAACCCAGTCTCGCACAGGCGTGTATCAACGGCTCTTATGCATGATGGAGTGCGCGTCGGGGACGTAGGGTTTTGCTGTTCCGCTGCGAGACTTGGTGGGAGTGTGAGTGCGACACAGCGAGTGCGGCGGAAGCTGTTGATGACGATGATTGCGAAGACGGTGACACCGATTCCGCGGACGACGATGATGCTACCATTTCCACCATCCCCCCTCCTCCTCCTGTATGCCTCCTCTACGGTTTCCTCTGTCGATGTCAACAGCAACGCCGCCGGAGCTGAAGCCATCACCACCCTCCTCGACGTCCCTCCTCTTCACCCACAGTCCTCCGGACCGCCCGTCCTTCAAGCTTCACCCGCTGCCGAATGCCAAATCGTTAACGCTCTGTCCCCATTTCTACATCCTCGGCGTCGACTGCGACTGCGACGGCTGTGGTAGCATCGGGCCCGTGTGTGGTTACAGCGATGGCGACTGTTACAGAGACGACGACGATACTGGTGGTCCCTGTTTCGTCGGTGACTGCATCATCTGGCGCTGTCGCCACTCTGTCTGCTGTTACATCGAGTGTGAGCGCATCCTCGGCTGTCGCTACGGCTTCGTCCGTATCTAGCGCCTCTTCCCTAGCATCAGGCGTGTCTTCTACCGCTGTCGCTACCCCTTCCTCCACCGCGAACCCCTTCCCCTCGGATGTGGATGTCGCTGGGGGTTAATGGAGGAAGATTGGGTGGATGAGAGGTAGTGGTCGTTGAAGCACCAGACGCGATCGCAGACACGGGGCTCAACGAAACGGACGAGGAGGTCGCAGCTGAGAGCTCCGCCAAGGCGAGTCTGAGCAGTAAGCTGACTGCAAAGTCGAGGACTGTTACGCCCTGTGCGGCTGTGTTCTCTGCATCTACCTCATCGCTGTCTCCGTCCTCTTCTTCAGTGCCGAGCACGACAAGTAGCGTAGAGGAGACGCCTACGACGAGCAGCAAGGGCCCATTTACGTTTGCCACGAGCGTGTAAGATACTTTGCATACTTACTGGATGTGGACTTTATTGCATTTGTATTTTTAGCCTACGTTGTACTCAAGTACTTTCCTTTACTTTACGTGGATCAGAATAGATGTAGAGCTTCGAACTTGCGCGAGGGACGTAGCGTTCATTCTTAGTTGTGCCGCGGATGTTTTCTGCGCTTGAGAAAGCCCGGGTTAAAAGAAGACGGAGCGCGATCGAGATGCGAGAGGTTTACGTGATGCCATCCGATATGGTGTAACGGCTAACATCGAGTTTAATGCTTGAATTACTCAAGACTAATACGAGGTGAGTTTTCCACCCGCGACTACTCTCTTTCTCACCTGACAATGCTTCTCCCAGCATTCCCTGGGTCTCAAAGAAGCATTGATTGTTTTGTTACCCCCGGGTCTCGAAACAAACCAGGTGAGTCTCTTCTTGCCCTCGGCACTTACTTCCTAATTGCTCGACAGCAATGCCTTCGGCGACGCCTTCGGCGACTCCTCTTTCTCCCGCTTGTTCATGTTCTTTCTCTCGATTATTTTACTGTGGCGTGTTCACGTTCGATTCTCCCACCCCTGGCGTGACGGATACGGCTGCATGCAGAATGTCTTAGTTCTCTCAGCCTTGTACTCCGTTCCGCCAGGTGAGTTTGTGTAAAATCAAGTTTTATTGCTAGCCTTTACTTACGGTATCGTGCAGTACTCTTTCGCTGATACAGAATAAATTCCATCTATTGAATCAGTTGAACCATGTCCCCCAATGCCAAAGATTCCGAAGGAGACATGTCATTTCCCGAGACACCGGACAGCTCCCTCCCCGAAGGCGAATATTTCGTCGTCGCGGCAGCCGCCATCCGCGAAATCATCGCGCGGTACGGTCGAGGCACTGCCTCGAAGGGAGAGATCCAAGCAGCCATCGTCTCGTACATCGGCGAGCTCGCTGAGGCTGAAGTCTATCCTTTCGACATACACAGGGAACTCATTCCCTGGCTCGAGACCCTCGACGCTGAAGTTACACGGCTCGACGGGGCTGCAAACCGAGGAGCCGAAGGAAAAGCAAGTGGAGGCAAAGGAGGAGGAGGTGGAGGTGGAGACAGTACGCCTTCGGGCGACGACGGCGACGGGGGCAACGATGGCGGCAACAATGCCGGCAAACGGGGAAGGAAGGATCCTCACAAGCACAAGCGAGGAGGCTCCACTCCCTCTGATGCCCCCGACTCCAACCCAGACAACCGTGGGTCCAAGCACCACCACCACAAGAGCCAGAAGCATCACCAGTCCGCGTCAGACGACTCCGACAGCGAAGAGCAAGACGAGTCGAAATTCGGGTGGGCTTCCGACGCCATTCTCAAAGAGACCTCCCTCACCGCGGAGCATAAACTTATCCGCGATGCCGTCGAGAACCACGCTCTCGATGTCAAAAACGCCCTCCACAATCTCAAGCACACCGGGATTGCTCCCACCTTCCCGGACACTCTGTGGAAGAAAATCCTTCTCGATGAGGCCGTTGACTTTGACGAAATCAACGCCTTCTTCTTCTCCACCAAATTGGAGCTCGACCCCACTCCAGTCGGAACGGTGGCGTCGGCGCTTCACGAAGCCATGGGACGCCGCGCGGACAAGAAGACAGTTAGCTCTGCAGTTGTCTGGTTTCGCTGCTTTGATAAATATAGCGAAGCAGTCGAGACAGTCTTCCCGTTCCGTCGCAACGAGCTCCGCACCTATAGGCAGCACATCGACGACCTCTTCTCTGCCAAAGTCGAGTCCTCGCAAGCCCGAGTTATCGCATACGACATCGCGGCTCGGAAAGTCGTCGCATCCAGTCGCGGCATACTCTTCAACCAGGTCAACGATGCCCACCTCGTCCGACTCCGCATGGCCTTCCTTGAACGAGACGGCGTCCGTTATGATGACTTCGAAGGAGTCGGTGTTGGAGAGTCGAGTGGAGGAAAGTCTGGGAAGTCGAAGCCCGGAAAGAAGCGGGAAGCTTGCAACAATTGGAATGAAGGCAAGTGCACTCGCGCCCCATGCCCCCGTCGTCACGTCTGCAATGTTTGCGGCGGACAGCACGTCGCCAGCGCCTGCAAGTCGAAGAGTGCTTGAGCCCACGGCTCATCATTCTTCTATTTCCAAGGTGTGGCAAGCGGCGTGTGCTTTTGTGGAGGAGGGGTATGATGGAGAGGAGGAGGATGAGGGAGAAGATGAGATGAAGAAGGAGGAAGCGGTGGAGTCCTATAGTTTCCTACCTCGCTATCTGCGCGGTTTCGGATGGAGGACGCCTATGTCAAAAGGAAGTCGAACCGCCTCATACACGGAAATCGACGGACCACTTCCATGCCCTCCTGCTGAGGAGTATAAACATACAGCGTTGAAAACCATTCACGACTATCCTCACCTTTTCCACGTTTCTACGCCCATCAATATCGACCGACTCGCGAGTATTCTCAGCATACATCCGAATCGAGTATTCGTCGCGTCGGTACTCCGCACACTACGTATCGGCCTCTGGCCATGGGCCGACACGGATCCTACGGGCGATTTCCCAGAGACGTGGGACAATGCGTGGGCTAATATCCCGACCGCTGAAGAGCGCGAATTCGTGCTGAGTCAGTGTAAGGAAGAAGTCGAAAAAGGGCAACATTCACCTCCGTTCGGGCCAGACCTTCTCCCAGGTATGTACTCGACCCCGAATGTTGCCGTCCCAAAACCTCACTCCGAGGACCTCCGACTCGTCGCGAACCAGTCAGCCGGCGAGTTCTGCCAAAATAACATGGTCAACAAGTCTGAAACAAAGGGAGCACGTCTCGACTCACTCTTAGTTTTTATCCCTCTCCTTCTCATGTTTGTTCAGCTCCATCCAGGAAAACGTTTCTTGCTGTGGAAGTCCGACGTCGCTGGAGCATTCCGTGCGATCCCTATCCATCCGTTGTGGCAGCTTAAACAGGTCGTCACCGCCAATATCGCGTCCATGATGGAAGGTGGGTCAAAAGAAGATAAGTCAACGTGGATACGTTACGTTGACTGGCGGGCATGCTTCGGCAGTTGTGGATCTCCGCGGCCTGGGCTTCCTTGATGGGACTAGTTGTCTGGATCGCAATCTGTGTCCTCCACATGGCCTTTCTATGCTGTTACGTTGATGATTGCTACAGCGTAGGTATCGTCGGAGATATGGAATGGTATGAACCTTATCATGTATTTTTCCCTACCAATCAGACACGTTTACTCTACTTGTGGGATTATTTAGGAATTCCCCACAAGCTGAAGAAGCAAGTTTGGGGAGAAGTACTGATAATTATAGGCTTCTTAGTCGACCCGAATAAACTCACAGCCACACTTCCTGCAGAGGCAAAGGCCGATCTCGTTGAACACGTCCGCGACTTTGCCCTTACACCGCGTCGGCGCCGATCACTCCACGAGTTCGAGCAACTCGCTGGATGGATGAACTGGGCGCTGAACGTGTATCCACTCTTCAAGCCCGCTCTCTGCAATCTTTACGTCAAAATGTCCGGCAAGAGCCGAGCCCATGCGACGATCAATCTGAACAAGCCACTGATCGAGGAGCTTCTCTGGTTTGTTGAACACGTCGAAGCATCATCAGGAATGCTCTTCTTCGCCAACATTGACTGGAACCCGTTCACAGAGGCAAATCTCACGATTTTCTGCGATGCGTCCTTAACGGGCATGGGTTTCTGGATTCCGGACCTTAACGTTGGGTTTACATGTGCGGTTGATGGAGACGTGATGAGGGACAAGATTTTCTTCTGGGAAGCTCTCTGCGTGCTTGGGGCTATACAGTGGTACGCCGAATCTGGCCTCACCTTTCTCGCGACCCCCGAGTGCCCAGTTCGTCTTGCAGTTTTCACTGACAACTCGAACACAGTTTGCATCTTCGACTCCCTTCATGCTCTTCCTGAATACAATCCTATTCTCCGTGCTGCCGTCGACCTCCGGGTCAAGCACAACATCGACCTACGTGTGCTGCACATCAGCGGCGAAGACAACTCCATGGCCGACGCCCTCTCGCGAGAGAATTTCGACTTCGTTCGCGCGCATAGCTCTAACATGGTCATCACCCCATTTTCACCCCCTCGAACGACGCTGGGGGCAGTCAAAAAATGAAAATCCCCCAACTTCGCGCACCGAGGCAGCCCAAGCGACAACCTTGGTCGCGCGACAAGCTCGTGCATGAACGAGCAATAGCCCTAGGCCTCGCTATTGACGCGTCGTCTAGTGGTACCTACGATTCTGCCTTGAATTCCTATCTCGCTTTCTGCTCGATACACAAGATGCCGGTCACTCCCACCGTCGACACCTTATCTTTCTTCGTCGTCTACATGTCGGCCCATATCGAGCCGCGTTCCGTTAGTGCCTACCATCTCTGGCATTAGCAACAAACTCGAACCATATTTTCCAGAAGTTCGTGCCAACCGCTCCTCCTACCTCGTTAAACGAACACTCGCCGGTTGCATGAAATTGCATAGCAAACCGGTGAAGCGGAAACTCCCTCTCTCTCGCAACCATGTACTCACCGCCATCACGTCCCTAACTCCATCCTCCACGCATGATGACATCCTATTCGTGGCCATGCTCTGCACTGGCTTCGCTGGCCTCATGCGTCTGGGAGAATTAGCCGTCCCAGATGACCGCAACATCCGGGACTACAGGAAGTGCTCTCTGCGCTCTTCTGTCATCGGAATCGACGGTGGTTACGGCCTCGACCTGCCTTATCATAAAGGGGACCGTTTCTTCGAGGGGAACCGAATCAGGATCCTTCGACGCGGCACCTTCAAACCGGCACCCGTCTTCGAGCGATACGTGGCCTCCCGTGACAACGTCTCGCGGATGAACCCATATCTCTGGATCACGTCGAAGAACACCGTGCCGACGCGCTCATGGTTTATGGCCCGCCTTCGACAACTCGAACCCGATACCCAATTCGCGGGTCAGTCAATGCGCGCAGGCGGCGCTACAGCGATGGCGGAAGACGGCTCACCGCCCCACCTTATCCAGGCCGCGGGGCGCTGGGCCTCTGACACATTTCAAATCTATATTCGCAAGAACCCCATCGTACTCCAAGCGCTCTTATTCCACGGCCACGACGATAATTGATCCCATCTGTCGCTCACAACCCCTTCATCTCAACATTTCTTCCATCAAGTAGCCATTTAGGATGCTCAATCATACGCATACGCGGCCTCCCATTTTCGGGGGGTCGGCGACTGGCTACCTCGTTGGATGAACCTTCGGATTAGTCGAGTTTAATGCTTGAATTACTCAAGACTAATACGAGGTGAGTTTTCCACCCGCGACTACTCTCTTTCTCACCTGACAATGCTTCTCCCAGCATTCCCTGGGTCTCAAAGAAGCATTGATTGTTTTGTTACCCCCGGGTCTCGAAACAAACCAGGTGAGTCTCTTCTTGCCCTCGGCACTTACTTCCTAATTGCTCGACAGCAATGCCTTCGGCGACGCCTTCGGCGACTCCTCTTTCTCCCGCTTGTTCATGTTCTTTCTCTCGATTATTTTACTGTGGCGTGTTCACGTTCGATTCTCCCACCCCTGGCGTGACGGATACGGCTGCATGCAGAATGTCTTAGTTCTCTCAGCCTTGTACTCCGTTCCGCCAGGTGAGTTTGTGTAAAATCAAGTTTTATTGCTAGCCTTTACTTACGGTATCGTGCAGTACTCTTTCGCTGCCCACCCATTGTATCTACGTATCTCTACATGTACCCTCCCGGATGCTCAATCATACGCATACGCGGCCTCCCATTTTCGGGGGGTCGGCGACTGGCTACCTCGTCGGATGAACCTTCGGATTAGTTGCCGCCTTTCATATGATGTGCATTGTGCGGTGTAGGTTTCACGCGGCAGCTCGGGGTTCGATTCCCCGTATCGGAAACGCACCTCGACATGTCATTATTTTCATCCAGTTTGTCAGTACGCCACTAGGGTTGCGCAGTAATATTAGGGTGGCGCAGTAAACCTCCGGGGGGTGTTAGTAACGGTATTGATACTGACCCCATGAGGTCGTGGTTTTGAAACTGTTAGTAACGGTTTCGATACCGGCACGTGCTTTTACCACGTGACGTGGCGCACCGCTCCGCCGCCCTCCGCCCGCCCTTATCCCGCCACTTTCTGCTTGCCTGAGTGCCAGCGCGCCATCACGTGAATTTGTCACGTGTCGGTATCGAAACTGTACTGATACCTCGGCCGAGGTTTCGATACCGTATCAATACCGTTACTAACCGCAGTAAACCCGAGGTGTATCAAAACCTAGGGTTTACTTCACCACCCTAAGTAATATAATTTGGACGGACCTCGGACTGTCTTCTTTTTCCTACCTCGCGGATGACATTCCGGTGCTGTATGCTAAACCAACCTCCAGACTAAGTATCTTATCGGTGCGAAAACAGATACCAGAGGCCGCAGAGCCGCAACGCGCAACTTCCAGAGACGCCAATGAGCCTAAGCTCAGAATCTACGAGTTCCCCACTTCTCGCTGTGCTGAGAGAATGGCTAATGGTTACAGTGTATTTGGCATATGGCGTCCGCCAAGTCAACGCCAAGTTGCCGTAGGTAGTAATTTGCCCATGGAGCCGAAGATACAATTTCCGTACTTGTCACGAACTTTGGCTTATGAACTGCAACGTACATTCTTGTAGTAGGCTTCGATCTCTGACCAGCTGCAGATGAGTTAGACGACGCAAGTGGCTAGGGAATCCCAGAAATCGTTGGAGAATCTGTTCCATGCCATGATGAGATCTGGAATAGTTGGTTGAAAGTGGGGAAACGACCGGTGCTAACACTGTGCACTAAGTACCCCCAGAACAAAACCGCGTTCGATGGGGACTTGACATCCGTTGAGACCCGCTGCTGATTTTAGCAGCGCGCCGTGGAGATACTGTAGAATAAATCAGGCACCGTGTGGTATTGTGGTGAAATTCCAGTCGATTGCTACAGTGTTGCGAAGCAGCAGGACGAGAAAAGGGACTTGTGCGTTCAAGATGCCCGCATTGGTGCCGTTCCTTGTTACAGTGTTACTATCACAGGCAATTCATATTCGCTCTGACGAAAGACTCACTTGACCTCGCTTTGACGAGTAAGACGGAGACTCGAGCATCCTCCGAAAGACAATTAGCGATCACGTTTCCTGCCGTTCCGCCTAGACACATCAAATCGTCAGTTACACGCACAAGCCCACGTCAAACCCAAATTTTAGACTCACCGCCAACCACGACAGAGTCGTACTCCGTCCGAGAGGTGTAGCAACCAATGTGCATGATCCAACTGGAAGTTGAAGAATCGAGCAAACGAGCCGATACAAGACAAAGCAAATTGGGATTATCATGTTGGAAGCAGATGGAAGAAGAGGCCAAGAAGAGACTCCGAGTTGACAACAGAATCACCCCGATTTCGCTTCCTCATAGACATCAAGTGTTACCTCCTTCGTGTTCAAAGTGACCTTAAGCATGGCAGGGGCGGCTAGTCCGAGCGTCCGAAGGAAATTGAGCAGTGCAGCGGCGTTTACTGGAAATGTCAACGTTTGAATGCCAAGAAATTAATCAGTAGTACTGAGCCGTGATTCGTGAAAGGTAGGTAGGTAGAAACCAGGTCCCTATCAGGAACAACCAGGTGTGAAAGCGTGGCGAAGTCCAGCTGCCGCCTGTGCCATTCCTCCCGGATATCTTAAGAGGCTCTTCGGCGGGGAACTCGGCCTTTTCTAGATAGCGTCTGCGTGTTAGTCTTTCCGTACTCGTCAAGAACTTGAGTGTGCGGTCATCGACGATGGGCGCGACAAGCAGTACCGGATGTTCGCCGTCCATCGTCATCTGCCTGACCATTGTACAGAATAACGGCCAGGGCGTCTCGTCGGCCCAATCGTTCCAATGCTTACTGCATCCCTCCACCCAGTCCACTGTGACATGAGAATCGTCCGGTATCTCAGGAAGATACGTTGGCTGATACTCCTCCCGCGACGGGAGCGTCGAGTACTGATAATCAAATGTCAGCACGAGGTCCTGAGTGTCTTCGGTATCTGTCAATGAAAGTAGCTGGACGACTGTGTCGTAGTGGTCTCGAAGGTCTCGTACAGCCATCCAGAGCCAGAACTCTTCATCGAGACGGGGGATATGGAAGCTATAAAGTCGTCCACGTCCTGATGGTTGACAATCAGTGTTCGGAGCATGAACGTTGAGTGGTGACAACGGACCGCGGGTTTCTACGATCTCATGACAGTACGTTCGATGTCTGGTCTGCCAGTCACGTTTTTGGCAAGTCGAAGAGCAGTATGCCGTATGCATACATGCCGAACAGCACCTGAGCTTCGATGAAGACTCGGATACAGATCCGATTCGTGGACACTAAAAAAAATACAATCAATGTTGGCAGATGACTGCAAGAGCTCTACGAACCTGCTCGTTTGCGCATTCAGCGAATGCCGCCTGACAGAACTGTGTATAGAAGTGCCATTGGTTGGATGCACTGGATCCAAGCACCATCCACTGCTGTAGGAATGGGGGCCGAGGAGGAAGTATCAACGATTCGGCGGCTTCATCGCCGAGGCGCTCGCGACCGGCTCGAAAAAGCTTTAGAACAGATGGATAGAAGACGTGAGGCATTTGCCTCTCAAAGATCATCTTGAATATGTCGTGTGGTGCATCATAATACTCGTCATGGACGAGCTTGTCCCAATGTAGTTCCCGGAGACGCTTACTGGCGATAAGCATTATTTCATGGAGACGATGCTGCATGGAGGTTTTGATAGGAGGATAGCCGCCCCGCAACTGTGCGTAGATCTCGTCAAGGGTCAAGGTGATGACGTTAGGCAAAGTCTCCGCAATTGGACGATTGGAATAATCCATCAACTTCGCTCTGCGAGACGACAGTCGAGCGAGTAGTTTAATGAGCAGAGGAAAGAGCTCGCCGGCCCCATATACCACGCTAGACTTTGGAATAATCGTCGCGAAAGTGGTCATTACAAAGAACTTCAAGGTATACCCCAGATCAAGTCTCTGCTGAGCCAAGATCTGCGCGAGAGAAAATGACAATGCGTAGGAGACGTTCGCCCGTGGATGGTCTCGAAATTCAAGATGCGTAGGGTGGGCTTTCATATTCGTCGAATCCGAAATCATGGTCAGAACATCAAGGAATGGGCGAAAGGAGATATCAACGTGGGCCAATGACGAAAATATCATGAGGCGAGCAATTGAGCGAGTGAACGATGCATTCACCGCAGTCTCCTGGTTCAGAAAAATAGTGGAATAAGTTCCCACCTCTAGTAGCGCTGCGACGAGCTCGGCGACAATGGGCGCAATGCCTGGGACTTCTTCAGCGTGATTGTTTTCTGGATCACAAACAAAGTTGACGACGTTCGTCACTCGAGCCCCCAGAAGAGGGAAATGAGCGACGATTGTTTCAACAGAGAAGGATCGCAAGATTGGTGATTTGGACATTTCAACCCCCAGGGATATAATCTCGAAACAGCGCAGGAAAATGGAATTAGGTGAGGACGATGAATCGCCTGACGGAAGTTCGAGCAGTTTCCACACTACTGGGGCAGTCAGGCGAAACGGGACTTTCTCGGAGCGCACAAGAAAGACGAGATCTGCTCCAGTGTCTGATGAGGGACTTTGAAGCATCGCGTTAGCTAAAACCTACACCAAAAGACGATATCAGCGGTAACAGGTGAAGATTGTTCTATTCTGCTTACCTTGACGCGACCTGATAGATTAACAGAAGTCATACTACCGACGGCTAGGCCTCTTCCCAGTGGACAACGGGGTCTGAGGTTGGTCTGAGATTGCAAGGTACACAGCCACCACATTGTCTCCGGATAAGATAAGATGGTTGCACAGTCCCGATCATAATATGAGACTCTCATCCTGCCACCATGTCACAGGTAATACTCCGCTATGCCGCGTCCGCCTCCCGTATTCCTCGCAGAAAATTACACACTTCTGCCTCTAGACTATCCGACTTTCATTTTGACACGCACCACTTTGTCCAGCGGCTCGAGCGCGAAGGCCTGAACCGCGCCCAGGCAGAAGGCATCATGACCGCGCTCGCAGAAGTAATCGACGAGTCCATCCGGAACATGGCGTCGAACATGGTCACCAAGGCCGACCAGGAGAAACAGCATTATACCCAACAAGTCGATTTCGCGCAGCTCAAATCCGAACTGCTGCTCGTGTCGAAGAATGACTTGGCATCTCTGAAAGGCGCGCATGATGCGCTGCAGACAGAAGTGGAGCGGCTGAAGGCGCGCCTGAGGGAGGAGGTTACGCGGACGCAGGCCGGGGTCCGGTTGGATCTGAATCTGGAACGGGGGCGGATGAGGGAGGAGGGTAAGAAACAGGAGCTGAAGGTTAGAGAGGTGGATACGCGGATTGAACAAGAGATCGCTGCGCTGAGGACGGGCATTCAGATGAGCAAGGCAACGACGTTGCAATACCTTGTTGGGTTCGTTACAGGTGGTGCGGCGCTATTGATGGCATATGTGCGCTTCAAGTCATAGCCAACTGGTCCCTCGAAGCATGTGAGTAGTTTAACTGCATTAGCGCATCTAAAAGGATCTCAATGTTTTACTTTGGCAGAATCAACAAGGGAGAGTTTCTCAAGACTCTTCCATATTCTACAGATGGCGACATAATGATGATACAATACACTAGTAGACGGCGACGCAGTGATAGATTCAAATGTGCCTTCGACACAGAACAATCTTTTGGATATGGACAACGATACACAGTAATGTACAACGCATAACAGTGAGTATGGAATAGCAAATGCGATGAATATTAACTTATGAGAAAGATGAAGGATCGGAATATCTCCTCCCGAGGCACGAAACGCCCTCGAACGTTTCCGTCGCACGCGACCCATCCATACCGCTCTGTCCGAGACGTGGCCTTAACCGTGCCACAGTCTCCTACGAATACTTGACGTAGTTGCCATTACGATACGCCGGTATGTCCTTCAGCTCGTTAACGGAATTTATCACCCTCAAGGCCTCCGCCGCCAATGCTTGGACCTCAGTCAACTTACTGAAATCAAAGGCGCCTCGAACTCGCTCCTCATCGCACCCAATGTAGTTGGACAGCGACTGGAAAATTAGCGCGGATCTAACCTCCTCTTCGATGGCCCCACCGATTCAGACTACGCTACGTAGCCACCTTCCAGAGCGAAACGGAAAGGGTTCAATGATGATACAGTCCCAGATGAAATTACCAATGTGTATGGATTCTAATGATGACTTTCAATCCCTGTGTTCAGCATTATTGAGCTCCCGCTGACAATTGGATGAGCATTAGTAAGGAGAAAAATGACAGCGAGCCTGTCTTCGAAGGCAACAAATTTAGTGGAGACATACCGAGAGTTCCGAAGCCCAACAACACTCGGCGGATGGATGATGTTGACGCGAATGGGGATCTTGCGCCGCGCGAAATCCGTAGCGAGTCCTACGGAAAGTTTCTCGAGGGCACTCTTCGAGGCTTCATAGGCCAACTACAGTAAGGGTGTATCAGATATGAACTTGACTCTTGAGGATGGACCAAGAGCCTAATCACGTGACAGATTCCTGCCAACTATGTAGCGCCACAGCAAAGCGCAGGGCCTACGTAGTAGAATGCACCAGTAGGCGCACCTCTAAGGCTTGCGTATTCGCTGTTCTCTGAGGGGCGAATGAAGTCACGAGCAGTCATTTCCCAATTATAATTCTTGTCAAGCAGACAAAAGCCGACTGAGACTTTTCATTTGGAGCTGCTTGAACACTAGTACTGAAGCCTAATAAATATGGTACACTGCGATAACTACATCCGCTGGGGAGTACTACTATTCGTCTTCGTTTAGGCCTGTGATGACAGCATCGACCAGGATGTGATTATGATCGGTCGCCGCCTGATACAACAAAAAGCCTTTGAACTTCTGCCCCTCAATGTAGTGAGCCTTCGCCTTCATGGATCGATCATCATCATACGAGACCAAGGTGCCCGAGGTCGTATTGAACACATAGGACTATAATTCCGATTAGTACACAACGCAATGCAGGAGAGAAGAGGAAGAATACGAACCGTCTGCGTGCAATCGTCAAAAGCATATCTGAGGCCCTTGTTCTGGGGCACATTCCCGTCATCGCCAAGATAGCCCTCCGCGACGAGCTCTCGGTAAGAAATCAGCCCGTTCTGCGCTGGAACGTGAGGCTCAGGAGTGACTCTGTTGGCGCATTGGTCGGAAGGCGGTAGATAATGAAACTCGTTGGAGGCCCATATATTCGGACGCGCAAATGAGCCATAGGTTGGGTAGTTATCTACCAGTGTCCCAGCAAGATCGGTGTCTGCAGTGATAGTGATGTTGAGCCCACGGTAGGCGCGCCCGAACGCTGCGAGTCCCAGAACGATCTACAGCTCTTCCTGAGACAAGCGAACGTACGATGAGCAGGATACATACCTTTCCGGGATCTATGCCGGCGTTGGTCCACGAAGCTACTGCATCCTGCACTGACTGCTCGTCGTCGGGAATACCAGCATTAGCAGCCGCCGCCCGAAAGGAGTTACAGCTATCAACCTTCTTATCGTCTACCAGAGGTGCGTTCGGTCCAACTTGCGAATTATTTGACCTGGGACCAAAATTGCCGTATGCCATGATCGCTAGTGCCCAGAAATCAAGTTAACCTCCAAGACAACGACTCTTGAACCACGTACATATATGGCCCAGGAGCGGGGCAATGGCCTTCACTTTAGCCTCGTCTGGAAAAGCCTTCAAGCCCACACTAGCCGAGACGTAGGGCACGGCTGTCTTGAAATTTTCATCTTTCAAAACATCGAGGAAATTGTCGAGGTCGCTACTAGTAGCATTGCTGGCGCCACATGTCTGGTTCTCCGGAGTAAATTCGTCTTGCTCATTGTCGTCAAAATTAAAATCGATCCCGTCGAGCGCATGGTCGGTGACAAGGGTCTGGAGGGCGCTGATGAAGGGTTTGCGATTATCGTCCGTGACAGAGGATGAAAAGAAGCCCTTGCGAGCACGCAGTGATACGAGGACCTTCTTAATCTGTACGAGGCGAATGTCAGTAAAGTCCTTGTATGAATTGGGACACGTACATCATTGCCAGGCGCGCGGGCTGCTTTAACGAAGGCCGCGATAGTCTCCTTCTTAGCATCGTAGTTGAAGAACTGTGGGGTTGGCGTCGACGACGTCTCGTTCGCTAAGTATTCTTCCAGGCTATGAAGATTAACAGGCCATCGTTCATGGAACAGTGCTGCACGTACTCCAAGAACGCATAGATCGCGGTATTGTACTTGTCGAAAATCCCATCGCCCAGCGGAATTGAATCTGTTACCCATGCCGCGCGCATGTAGGCGTCACTTGCGTCGCGAGGAACGACAGTGCCCGGGACCAAGGGACGGTATGCTGCCAGAGCATAGGAAAAGAATGTGGCGAAGATGAACGAGAGAGTAAGTGGAAAGTTCATGATGAAGTTGTTGGGGAGAAAAGGACGAGAAGGCAAGCGAGTCGCTTATGTAGCCACGAGAACAATGAATATGATGCATTCCATACCTCTCTCAATTCCACATTCCGCGATATCCGAGTCCTTAATATGAAGGTGGATATATGGTATGGTATTCACCCGGACTCCGCGGACGCCGATACTTGATAAGAGAAAGCAGTACTGCGAAGAATGATGAGGATGCTTGAGAGATGCAAAGCACAGGAAACGTACATTCTATATCCAATCGTCCTCTCACGAGTCCCTGCCAGACGCTACTATCACATGAGCCACAGACAAATCTGGAGAGCGTTTTCCCCCGCGGATGGTTCGTATAACTAGAAGGCTTGCGTTTATCGTTCATATATGCATTATGTCTTTGGCAGTGCAATGCGGAGGCTTAGGTTGTAAGCATACTCCTGCACAGTATACAATTCGCGGCAGCGGGAATCAGTAGCGACTAAGCGATTGAGAAAGCATTGTGTTGAAGGACCGTGATCATGATGGTGGGTGGAAGGGAAAGGGCAGTACCCGTGGGAACTACTTCTGATTCTCTCTGAGTCTCAATCAGGTACTAGTAGTGCCTCCCATTGAGTTGCGCGCTGGACATTACTACTCGCTTTGCACGCGCCTCTGTAACGCTCGGTTCACCAGTCCATCCTATCCTCCAGCTGCTGACCTTAAGCTCGATGCCAGCGTGCACCTCGCCCTTACCCCTCCCAATTGAAATATAACACAAACGCTCTCTTAAACGCTGGAAAACGTACAGCAACAAAAAACTAAAAAAACCGTTGCCTACAATTTATTTTACGTGAAAAAATGGATCCTCAACACCCGTCACCAACAACCCCTCATAATCATTCGCCGCATGCCACATCGCAAAGCCCGCCAACTTCTTATCGACAATGTACTGCCCCTTCTCTTTAAACGACTGATGGTTATCATACGAAATGAGGATATCGTTCTTCTCGTCATGCAGGAACGGCTACAGAGATGTCTCTCCATCAGCGCTCAGTGAGGAGAAGAGGATCATGATACTCACCGTCCTCGTACAATTATCAAACTCATAAGTGACATTCTTCATTGCGTTCCCATCACGGTCGAGATACCCAGCGTTCTTGAGCCCCTCAAATGTGAACACCCCGCTATGAGGTTGCGGATCGCCACATGGATCCTTCGGTCCTTCGGCGTCCGGATAACCCAGTGGGGTGGAATTGAACTGCGGGTATTTCGTTATACCCTTGTTAGAGTTATCCAAAGAACCTTTGAGGCCACTGTAGGAGTGCCCGTACGCTGCGATACCTAGGACGATCTACGGTGCGTGAGTACGTGTGCGGGTACTAGGTAGGAGAGATAGGCACGGTACCTGATCGGGGGGCATGTTAGCTTCCGTCCACATTTTGACAGCAGAGTCCGCTGTTACGATGAGTGGTTCGGGAAGTGCGCTCTTCATACACTCGTCCCCCTGCAAAGGCGCATTGGGACCAGTCTGACCTTTGGACCAGGGGCCGAAGACGTCGTATGCCATGATTGCTATACCGCAAATTAGGATACGTATGCAGACATATCGGGAAGGACATACCAACATGATTTAGGACCTTCGCAAAATCAGTCACATCCGTCAGCGGGTTGCCCGTGTCGCCATTGAACGGCCACATCCCACTGCAGCTGAAAGTGCCACGCTCCGAGTCTTCGTCGCATCGTCGCTGTCGAGCCTGCTCCTCAGATCTTGAAGCAGCGCGAGAAAGTTGGCAGTGTCAGTGGTGTTCTTTTGGTTACACCGGAGCCCAGTCCCATCGCTGGCATTGGGATACTCCCAATCAAAGTCAATCCCATCCAACTTGTAGACTTTGGTCATGTTGACGATGGCGTCGACGAACTTGGTGCGACTATCCACGGCACAGAGGGTAGAGAAGTAAATTGAACCCTGGGCGCCGCCCAAGGAGACGAAAGCTTTCACCTTCTAGAAGAAGTATTAGACTTGGAGAGATGTTCAAAGGCGGCGCGTACGTTTTTCTGGGCAGTCTCGACGAAGGAGCCAAAGGCGGTTTCATTAAGAATCGAGATCGGGTTGTTAGGATCGGAGGTGGTGACACTGTCGGAAATAGTTAACGAATGTCAAGCTCAATAAGAAGATATACACATACGCAAATGCCCACGTTAGGATTGAATAGCTGCCCCATGAGAAATTGTCGAATGGGATCCAATCCGCTACCCAAGCTGCCCTGATACTAGGTGGCTTGGCCGACGCTGTGGCAGACGACGACGACGATGTAGATGTAGTCGTCGCAATCGTGGTCCCGGTCGTTGTGCTTTGACGCCTCCGCAACGTCTTGTGTCTGGCGGGACGGTCGAAAGCGCTGTTGTCATGGTCTGCTGCCAGAGCAGAGGAGAGGAAGAGGGTGAAACTAAAGAAAAGGAAAAGGCGGTTCATGATGGGTTCGTTGAGAAAGAGACCGCCAATGGACGCTTATGTAGGACCGAGATGATGCATTGCATATATCTCTGCATTCATTACGACGGGTCAAGGGATGGTATTCACAGCATAAGGAAATCAATACTACGCAATGATAAGCATTGGAAGAATGGAAATGGACAGAAACGTACATTTAACATCAAGAATGGAACCTTGGGAGCCGCCCAAGGAGAGGAAAGTCTTCAGCGAAGATGTATTAGGGCCAGCATAGTCCTAGTCGTTGTGCTTTGACGCTTCCTGGCGGTGATGCGACGCTTGGAAGATATGAGAGTAGAGCAGAGGAGACGAAAAGGATAAGGCTAATGACTGCGTTGAGAAGGGGACTGCCCATGATTCGTCTAGGTGGGACCGAAGACAATGAAATGATGCATTCGTTAGGACAGGTACAAGGTATGGTATTCACAGCATAAGGAAATCAATACTACAAAATGATAAGCCTTGGAAGGAATGGAAATGGAGAGAAACGTACATTTAACATCAACGCCTTCCTCTAGTAAGTCCGATTCTCGCAGCCAGCTGCCGAGCATGAATGAGTTGGAGCCTGCGCGAGCGCGCGAAGACTATGAAGAGCGAGACGACGGCAAAGAAGAGATTGCACGCGACGAATTCGTAAAAGTCTGCGCGTTCTTGGCCAACAATGCGACCGCATGAGCCCCAGGCAAGGTGCTCGCCAGTGGTTGATTCGGTCGCTGTCGGCGGGGCTGCCTGAATGGTCGCGTTTGTGCAGTGCATTAAGCGCCGGTTTCCGAATGGTTGGCAGAATGGCTGACCGAGCTGCGTATACGTTAGTATGGGGCGGACTTGCGTGGTGAATAAACGCACTGCAGCAGGGGGACATGGTTCACAGAGACCAAAAGGCTGGCATATGAGAGAGTCGTTAGCAGGCGTAGCAGCGTGCACGAGTTGGATGAGTCTGTTGGGTGGTCAGCATCGTGCTACACAGCGGCACGGAGACATACAGGCATATTGTCGTTATGGCTGCCAAGGACGGCGACTGTCGACGCATCTAAGCAGCATCAACGATGACGGTGAGAGGGAAAGGGCAGCGACCACGTGGGAATCACTCTTTGCTGCTTGACTCCGTCCTCATCGTCTGCCACCAACTACCACCATGTCACGTCGCGCCGCCGTTGTGGAAGAGTTTGACGACGACACAGATCTACCACTGCCCAGCCAGCCGCTCCCCAACTTTGGCAACAGCGGGCCATTGCTCCAGGAAATCGCCGACTCTGACGATGACGACTTTGAGCCGCCCTCGCAGCGCGCAGGCCCAGCGTCGCCGCCGCGTCCCTCATCGTCGGACGTGCCCCCAGAATTGAAGAACTCGGTGACGGATATCACGCCGTACAAAAAGTCTGTTGTGCGCTGTCTAGCCTGGGCGTCTGTGGCTGATGCCTTTGCAGATGGACGTGCATCTACCCCATATACATCGATGCCAAGCGCCCGTACGGCACCGGCGAGCGACGGGTCGCCCGCCCAAGAGCGTATGGTGGCCACTCAGCAAGGACATTGCAGAAGCCACCAATCGCCTTGGCCTCGGCACCCTACATGAAGTAAACAAATCCCACCCGCGAGATTGGGAGAATCCAGGCCGCGTACGGGTCCAATGGAAGAAGGACGGCCGTCTCATCAATCCCGCCATCCAGACCAGTATGTCCTAGTCACTCTCGTCCTTATCACTGCTAAATACCCATTCCGCAGAAAAACAATTACTGGAAATGATCTGTCTCCAGATACAGCGTCTAAAGCCCGAGAACGTGCCCAAAGCGCCTTTCAATACCACGCCTTCAAATACCACCGAACAGCAGCAGCAGCAGCATCCGCCATCGAAATCGTCGGCAACCAAGGGCAAGCAGCCGGCGACGACAAAGTCCAAATCTCCGCAGCCTACGACCAAGCGCGGTGGCCGCCGCCCTCCGATACCACCAGAGCCCCATCCCCCACTCGCTAGTCGCGTCTCACAATACTCGCCTGCGATATCTACGGGGGTTCTGATAGAGACCGTCAAGGCCGGGATGAACGCCCAGGAAGCAACGCCACCACCGGCGCTGCTCCTGGGACACCGGGCACGCCCACGGGTGCGCAGAAGGGAAAGCGAAAGGTTGTACGAGTCAGAGGATAGTTGATGTTATTAAAACTTGTAATGAAATTGTTTACTCAACTCCTAATCGCGTGATGATTTGTTTTTTTTTGTCTCTTCGTACTCTCAAAAAGGTGTGCTTTCGTACGTCTGTTAACTGTCTTTCCTGACTATATTGAACAGGATCGTTATGTAGGAAGATCAAACGCCACACCATTCCACGCAACTTTACGCGTTGCTTATCTGATCCGGATTAGCATCTACTTTGATTCAGCCAGCTCGTCTCAATGACAGGAACGCTATTCAAGTGTGCCTCTCAGAGCCGTACCACGCGAGACTCACAACCCGTTCTCCGTCAGACTCGCTTCAAATGCCATATCGAAGCCTCTTTCTCTCTTTGTGGATGTATCGACAAGAAGACCGACTCAACGCCTTGGAGTGCGGCGAAGCTGAAGCTACCCTGTAACTGGTCATTGTACTAGTAGCCTCCTTATCCACCGCTGTCGTCTCTTCGTTGCTGATGCTCACGTTTGCTTTGCGGAATCGTATTTTGTACGTTCTACTTGTCTAGTCTCGCTAATTAGATTCGCCATCCCAGATCACGAACTAGGTAAGTATGTATTTTCTTTTGTTGTTATGTCTACATTTCGCGTACTTTTTTTGGTTTTCTAGGTGGACTTTATTGAGCTCGCCTCGTCGCGATCGGCCACTACCAGTATGCGGATGAAAACGAAGAGTGCATCGTCACTGTGGGTATAATCGTTTGCCATCCTTTTGATGGGATTTACCATTGAGTTTTGGATAATGTCGTTGTCAATGATGAGAAAGGGATTGTAGCACGTCTTTCACATTTCCCCTTTGCTGTACCTGGCAATCCGCGAATGGTTTTCATTCCGGCGCACCCGCAAATCAAGTACGAGACGGCACCCACCCCGAAAGTTTGAATCGACCGGGAACCCGTCATTCGTGTGTGTATAGAGGTGACGTAGACTTCATCCAATGTCGATGGAGAAGAAGTGGAAGTGCGCACGGGAGAGTACATCCCGATGACAGAGATTCTCAAGCAGATGTCACGGTGCATCGAGAATCCGTGTAGCGCTCGGACCGATGGCAGAAGCGGTTCTCGAGTAGAGGCGCATCGATTATCTCGCACGATAAGCAGGAAATGATGGCGACAGTGAGACGGGATGGACAGCACTTTTTCACTTGCCGATATGTTCGTCATGAGAGCCTGTACTCGCTACAAGCGCTACACGATGTCGGATATGGTGTAACGGCTAACATTGCCGCCTCTCATCTAAAAGTGCATGGGAATGTGCGCGGCAGCTCGGGGTTCGATTCCCCGTATCCGAATTCCAGTGAGATAAGTCGTTTTTTGCACCGTGTTCCAAAGTCTTACCGTCCTAGGGTGGCGCAGCAAACCTCCGGGGGGTGTTAGTAACGGTATTGATACCGACCGAAACCGTTAGTAACGGTTTCGATACTGGCACGTGCTTTTACCACGTGATGTGGCGCACCGCTCCGCCGCCCTCCGCCCACCCTTATACCGCCACTTTGTGCTTGCCTGAGTGCCAGCGCGCCATCACGTGAATTTGTCACGTGTCGGTATCGAAACTGTACTGATACCTCAGCTGAGGTTTCGATACCGTATCAATACCGTTACTAACCGCAGTAAACCGAGGTGTATCAAAACCTAGGGTTTACTTCACCACCCTATACCGTCCGGCGTCGTTCACTGAACTGTGTGGCGTACGCGCCTAAGCTACCAAACTTCAAGCTGAGCATGACACCCTATGTCTGGAACTCCATCTGTATCTGATTTGACATTTTCTTTATTCTCAGCTTATGTCTTGTTTAGACTCATGATGATTTTACCTAATGTATCGTCATTGGGTACTATGGTGCAAAGGCTGCCATTGTTGCCGCCACTCATGGAATACTGAGTTCTGCGGCAGCTCGGGGTTCGACTCCTCGTATCCGAATCCTTACCTGGATTGTGCCTTTTTGAATCTTGTCATTAGGGCCTTACCGGTCGTTCTGCTCACTGATTTGTGGATGTGACTATATGCCTGCCATGTGGCGTATGCGCGCAAGCTGCCATCGAACTTTGTAGTTCATTCGACTACAAGCTGAGCATGTCTGGACTCTGGACTCCATCTGTCTCCGGGAGAAGTACTTAAGGGAACTAGGTCATTGGGTACTATCGTGTAAAGGTTACCATTGTTGTCGCCTCTCATCGAATACGGCAGCTAGGGGTTCGAGTCCCCGTACCCCACTGATTAGAATCGATGACACAATTTTGATTTTAACAAGCACCGGTGGTTAGATCAACGTCCTTCTTACTTGCCTCAGAACCAGTTCGATATAGTGTAGGGGCTTGAGTCCGTCGCTGGATACTGTCCTCATCGTTCTCCTTCCGAAACCGGAGCAAGTTTTGCAAGAAGTTTGTGCGCGTTGAACACTGATATATCACGGTCACCTATCAGCTTGGAGCTGTTCTTAGTGTAAGGGAGAAGGCACTAGTAACCCATCGGCTATCTCGTGCTCATACTAAAGCGGTACACGTTTCCTTTTTTACAACAACGCGCGATTCGCGAAGAGCATAATGAAACCTATATTTAGACCGTGTTGATTGACACGTGATCCGACCTTTGTTCCCGCTAGCCAAGTTTCAAACCGCGTCTGCCTCTCACCACCACTATGCAACACCCACTACTTCCCAACATGTCGATATTCGACGGCTCACCGGACGACTACCCGCTTGAATATGAATCTGGTACGCGTTAACCTCGATCTTTAGGGTCCGAGTAAGCCATCCTTTAGCCGACTTTGCGGCGTCGTCGGAAGGTTTGGCAGAGAGCCTTTTCTCTGATCTACCCTCTACATCTTCAGTCTCGCCACCGTCGAGTCCCACATGCAGAGTTTTGCATCTCCGACTCAGAGCGGTGGCTCCCAGCGTTCGCGCTCCCCGCCGCTAGACAAAGATTCCTTTTACCCAAAATACTACCACCCACCTACCCTTGTTCGCCCTCATATATACAAATGCACGTTTGCAGCTGCACAAGTAAGTCTTCCCAGGATCTATCCCCGAAGACCACACTAATTCTGTGTAGTGCCGAGTTCCTACTGGAAGTGTCCTGCAGCATATTCTTGACGCTCCTGGGACCATATGGGTCAACAAGATACCCTCGTCGATGCTTTATGCCCCGTAATCTCCCGCCGAGAAGACCAGCTTGCTCTGGTGAGACGACCTTCCGGCTTTGGGATGACGACTTTCCTTTCCACATCCGAGTTTATTCACGACGTCCTTAATGAGCGCGCCGTCGCGCATGCCTTCGGTCCTCGTGCATTAAGTTTTCCATCTTACTTTCGGGGAGACCGTCTTGTGATGTCTGTCGACCTCCAGGCGGTCTTCTACGATACCAGCGAGAACATGCGCAGTTCGGTGAACGCGTACATGAATTCGATATATCGCAGTTTCCTTCGCCAATACGCCGAGCAACTAGATTTGTCTGACGAAGATGAAATCCTGAGCTACGTTCACTCCACGTCTAATATACCTTCGACGAGATCTTGGTAAGTTCTTGTATCCTTAAAGCGGCACACTTTTCTGACTACGCTTTTAGACACTTCTTACCTTTTCGGGTCACAGGCTGATTCTCCTCATCGACAACTTCAACTGGCCGCTACTGAAGTCAACACCCGAGAACTACATCGCATCAGTCATGTTGTCTTGGACTGTATCACTCAGCCTTTCCGGACCGCTCTGGAGAGTGGCTATGTAGTGGGTGGGGCCATCTTGGGAAGGCCTATCGAAGAGGAGCCACCGTGGGTTAGATCTGTTGAACTATCCGAGTCTCTCTTCGGCGACATTGGATGTGATGTATCCGACGAGGAGCGAGTTCGGGTGCCTTTGGTTTTACGTTGCCTGAGGTTCAAGCATTGGCGGCGGAGGCCTTGGGCGAGGCTGAGGGCATCACGTTCGTCGACGAGCTGAAGGACATCTCGACGTATCGCAGTGGCGACTACGTCGAATATTCCATGGAGGATGTTCTGGAACGCCTAAAACCTCGTCTAGGCCAGAGACACCTCAGTATGGATGGCACGTTCACGGGAAATCTGCGATACTATGTCGTGTCTCCGAAGGAGATGTTCCGATCTGAGCTGGCGTGGCGGATCGATAAGCCGCGTCTTTTGGACGCCAGGCTTTCGGACCAAGCGTCTCACACCTGTTCAGCCATTGATCTTTCGCATACATTCTCTCGCGCTCTTATTCATCTCATCTGCTATTTCATACCCGTTGTCATCCATTGTATATTATTGTATATATCTTCGCCTCTATCCCATCGTTGTGTATATTTGCTTGCTTCGTCTCGATGCTCTAGGAATCACGACCACTACTGGTCACTTACGATATCGTTTCCAACTTTGAGACTAGCACTTACCGCGTCGTAAAGCGTGAACTTTGAAGGCGGGCTTATTGATACATTCTACTGCGCTCGAGTTGAGGACACCTCTGATCAGAGATCCCAGGGATCCCTCCATATGACACACTAAGTATTTGCCTACGCGTCACATCCAAAATCATAGGAAATTTTACCATCCGTTGTCAGTATAGCGAGGCTATTTCGATGTTTGTCATATCAGCAGCTGTATCATCTCTGTTTATAAAGGAAATTTATCACTCAATAGTAGTATCGACGGTCATCCAGTAAATCAAGTGCGTTCTGCCTGCCCTGCTTTCGTAGCTGCATTTCTGCCATCGTCGATGCAAGGAGCTGCTCGTCTCGGGCCTTTGCAAATTCCGAAACTTTCTGGACCCGCTGCAACATCCTCGCGTCGGGATATTCAGGGAGAACGTGCCGCGGGAGATCTTCCCAGCCTTCGAACCGGGAAAGGCGGTACTTCTTCAACGCCCTCTGGAGATTCCCCCATCCCTTCGAGGGATCGGAAAGAATTTCTACTGTCGTGATATCGATGAACCCTTTCAATGTGAGGAGGGGCATCTTTGACGCTGACACGGTCCCGGCTGATGATGCATTCACGTTTATACCTGGGGCGAAAAGCGAGAACAGCTGGGATGTCATGGAGGGCTGCGTCGAGCCGGGTGGGTTAAACCTCTCATGCAGGATATGTTCGATGGAGAAGAGGTCGTATGCGTTCTTTAGCGCTTTGTCCGCCACGTTCTCCTTTGATTGGCCGTAGACTGGGTCTTGGATTAGGTTCGCTTTCCCTGTTGGAAGGCACGTCAGATCGTGTCCAATTCAGAAGATTATGAGGACGGACAGATGTTTTCGTGCAGCTGATATCCTTGGTCATCAAGAAACCGGAATACGCTTCCGGGGAGAGGTATCCGGAATATGAGGTATCGAGGTGAGTGAACACTGCTGCGAGGAGCATTTCACCCATTAATGTGACGTCCATGTTCCCATCAAACAATGCGCTCCATTTCAGAGAAGTCCGACGCGGTACTGGTGGTGGAGATGAAAGTGGTGCAATTGTAGTAGGCGGTCGGGATGGGTTTGTGGATAAAGTAGGAGATGTAGAAACTTGTTGACCACGTTGGCACTCGCAGCGCTGGTACGCCTTGGAGGCAACGGTGGCGGAGATGTAACAGAGCGGCGACTCGGAAGTGAGGCGCGGAGCACGCGGGTCGCGATTCAATGACATCGACAGGACCGGCGAAAACCAGCGACAAATCGTCTGAGACAACGGGCGACAGATTTTTCCCTCCGCTGACGGAGTAGATCTGAGTCTGATGAGACAAATGGTGTTCTCCAGTGAACTTGCCGCCCAGAGCGCAATTTGCGCAGAGGTCGTAGTTTGAACAGGTTAGACACTGTAGTCGGGGTTTGTCGGATGGGATTACTTGCGTACAAGCATCGCACTGAACGATATCGGGCATCATGGTGGGGGAGGGAAGAAGGAACATTGCAGACGTGTTGTGTTGTCTGACTAGGGCGCGGGATGGAGAGGTACAATCAATGTCAAGCGTCAATGTCATTAAAGTTCCGTCGAGATATAACAGATTAATGGTCATGCTGTTCAGGTTTGAGAGCGCCACAGGAAATCGTGGCCTCGGCAAGGGCCTGCAGGTTGACAGTTGGAATGTAAACAGATCTTTAAGCGGGGATCGGGGGCGATTTCGGGAACATGCAACTTTCCATAGGCTGTCATCGTCGGTATAAATGCATATAAATTAATGTGAAGGACACAGGTGGCAAATTGAGAGAACTCACCAAGAAATAGAAAATCAAACTCATTGAACTGCAGATCCGCGACGTGTCCCGTGGAAAGACATGATTACACTGAGGATGTGTCAGCGCGTTTGACTGGCCCAGCTACCTTTCAGACTTCAGTTAGGAAGGGGTTGCACGTTCATCGTAAGCCGTATTGACCAGCTTGTTTCGTAGTTCATGATAAAGTCGAAAGGACGCCACGTGAGCGGAGTTTGAACTTGCTAACCGTGGTCCGTGGCTTTGCTTACCGTTACGCCGCCATGTCATTGGGTGCATGCCTTTAGCTGTTCCTCAAGAACGAGTCCGACGAACCAATCAGATTCCATTACTTTCCGCAGTGAGGACCCACGCTGAAATGGCGTGCATTTGGTTTGTACGATTGCGTTATTTGCTACAAGCTTACTACTCATTTCATGAAATTTTAGCCAATGCTTGAGGACCGAGCGATAACAGCCCTGTGCGATTGATCGGTACCCTCCCATATGTGCCCACTTTCGGCTGCTCTAAATGTACCTTGCGGAGGTAAGTTGCCTGGTCGCGCCATAGTCGCCTTCGACAGCGCAATTGGTGATGATAACACGGCCAGTTCCTTTTCCATACGCACCAGTTGATCATAAGATGTAACTCGGGCGACATATGATGTGCTCCGGAGTGTGCATTTACCACCGGTTACGGTTTAAAGAAAGAACACTTTTCATATCTCGTATCGTCCGAACCATGGCGTCGCTTTCTCGGACACAGTCTTCTTCGTCAATCACCAAAGTTCCTATTGATGATGACCTAGTGGAAGAGCAGAAGGAGGAGTCGCTCCGTTTCAGGGACGTCTTCAAGAGAGGAAGGCGTCCGGCTGAGGATCTGGACTCTACTGCTACGAAGCGCTCGGTTTACGACGATCCTAACCTCGCGCCTCACTACTGGCCGAAGAAGGAGTACGAGAATCTCCATCGCTTCGATCCCACTGTACGGTGGACGGTACGAGAGGAAAAGGTGCGTTCTATTATCGTTATTCACTGCTACTGTTCTTATGGATCTCGATAGGCCCTCGTTCGCAAGATTGACTGGAAAGTTATGTTATGGGCCGCCATTAGCTTCTCCGCCCTCAACTTGGACCGAGGCAATTTGAGCCAGGCGAACACGGATAACTTTCTCCCCGACTTGGGACTGACCACTGACGGCGAGTCGCATACTGGATCCCTCCTAATCTTTCACTCAGACTGAGCTTATTATATTAGATTATAACTGGGGAAACTCCATATTTCGTCTTGCCTTCCTGTGCGCCGAGCTTCCCTCTCAATTGGTTTCAAAACGAGTAAGCTTCGTCTTATTGTTCAATTCTTCTTAATGGCAAATGAAATTTAGCTGGGACCAGACCGCTGGATTCCGACGCAGATGGTTTTGTGGTCGATCGTTACCTTGGGTCAGTTTTGGTTAAACGGAAGAACATCGTTCTTCCTGTGTCGTGCATTGCTTGGGTGTGTCCATCCTCTTCGCTAAACCCTCACACACTCAGCTTACGAGCTTTACTCTAGGTTCATTCAGGGAGGGTATGCTCGAAAGGCTCCGTGTCCACGCTCAAGCACTGACGACGTTATAGCTTCATTCCAGACCTCATTTTATATCTGTCGTGTCAGTCATTTTAACCCGTGATACGATCCACGTCTCAACGATCCTGCACGTAGACTTTTACACGAAGAATGAGCTTCCCTTCCGCTTGGCTCTTTTCTGGATGTCTTCAAATCTTTGCAGCATCATTGCTAGCTTCATTGCCTTCGGAGTTCTGCACATGCGTGGCGTTCAAGGCAAAGCCGGATGGAGGTGCGTTTTCTATGGCTCGTGATAATCGCTCAAGCCGACATTGACTCTTGTGCAGATGGCTTTTCCTTGTCGAGTAGGTGTACATGTCAAGAAACGTTGTTTCAATGCTGAAGTATATCACAGGGGCCTGATAACGCTCTGTGTTGGAATCGCGACGTTCTTCAAAATGCCAGCCTCGCCAACTCAATCGAAGACGTGGTTCAGACCAAAGGGCTGGTTTACTGACCGGGAAGAGACGATCGCGGTTACACGAATTCTACGTGATGATCCTACGAAGGTGCGTTCACTTCATGGTCTCCCTTGTGCGAAAGCGTTAACGCGTCCTAGGGCGACATGCACAATCGCGAGGGTCTGACTCTAAAGCGAATTTGGGTTGCAATCTGTGATTACGACTTGTGGCCATTGTATTTCGTGTACGACCTTCATCTACGTATTTCAGCTCTTTCTGATAGCCAACAGCGGTCTCATGTTCGGTATCCCTACGAACCCGCCTACGACCTATCTGACCTTGTCTCTTCGTAACATCGGGTACGCACCACCTGGCGTCTCATCGTACTCGTTCTGACGTGTAACAGATTCAACACATTCCAAACGAACTTGCTCGCCATTCCATACCAGGTCGCTAGTATGATAACGATGTTCGGAATAACTATGATATCGGAACTCGTGAACGACCGCTCCATCGTGTCTATGGCAGAGGACATCTGGGTTCTTCCGTTTTTAGTCGCCATTTACTGTCTGCCCTCGAACCCCAATCAGTGGTTGTACTTTGTAAGCTCAGCCGTTCCGACATCTTGTTATTAAGTTTCTTACACGCGAGTAGGGTCTGACTACAGGTCTGCTAGCGTTCCCCTATACGCATCCGATCCAGGTGAGTATTTCTCAAAGGTGTTGTTTCAACCCTTGCTCAACATGATATAGGTCGCATGGTGCTCTCGTAACTCTGGAGCCGTTGCCAGCAGGACAGTCAACGCCTCGCTTTACAACATGTACGTGGCACTGCTATAAACTTGCCCCCGGGTTGACGACTTCTCTAGGTTCGTACAGGCTTCTAGTATCATCGGTTTCCAGATCTATCGCGCCGATGATGCTCCCGAATGTACGCGCAACCCTTTGTTGGTACCTATGCATCCAACTGACCATTCGCAGATCGTCGGGGAAATCGTATCCTGATCGCTATTACATGCTTCAACGTGGCGATCATGTATCCCTTGACGAAGGCGTACTATGTGTGGCGCAACAAACAACGCGACAGGATCTGGAACGCGATGAGTGTAGAAGTAAGCCTCTTCGTCATTCGTTGATCCTCGTCTTATACTGACTACTTTGCAGGAGAAAAAGAACTATTTTGACACGACGACTGATGTTGGGAACAGGCGTCTGGACTTTAGATTCGCACACTAACTTCGGAATGCTCTTTGTTATGCCTGAAATGAATTGTATATGCGATGTGGACTGCATCATCGATTGACACTCAATGGTCCACGCGATTTTGGAAACAAAGAAGAGCAATAGGTCACGTGAACGATATATCGCACCCTCGTCCACATCAGCCAACCTCACCTTGAACTCTCATCATGTTTGCCGACATGAACGCTAACCAAGACGCTTCAATGCCTGACCATAAGGAACGTAAGTACTCGGGACTGTCGTATGCAAAAACCGAACTGATTGGCATCACAGAAGTACCCGCTTCAACGCCAACCCCAAGTGGGCTATACTTCAAGAAACTCTTCCACAACAGCGTCTTCGAATGCTCGAGCATCACTGCCTGGGCGAAAGCAATGTCCGGACTCACAGACTCCGAAATACAAGAATTTTACGCCTTCATCGCCACTGACGAATGGAAGTTCAGCGGGAGCGCGTTGGCTGACTACGAACTTGCGCTCAATAAGAAGGATAACACATACATCGATCTATACGGCCCATTCCAGAGACTCTGTAATGACTTTCTCGAGCGATTGGACGCCGCGGAGTTACCTGGAGATCTAGCACGCCCAAGTGAATCCGGCGTACGCGTGTGGCACCACGCATATGGGATTGCGTTTATATCGAAAAGGGACTGGGAGACACTCCCGCATCGTCAATATCCGCACTGTATTACGTGGGGAAATGTCGTCTTCCCCATGGACATACGCCTAAATGTCCATGCGGATGAAGAGGTCGCGTCGACTCATTATCGTGGTCCCTACGCCGGACGGTATGATGCCGGCGACGAAGAAGAACAAGAAGTCGAATCTCTGGAGGAAAACGTACCGTCCGCGCGTCCAGATGTACCTCAGTGCTCCCACAAGAAGCGCATTTTTCCTGGAAAGAGGCGTATGGAGTGGGACTTTCATGAAGGCTCGCCGCGCCCAACGAAGCGCGCCAGGATAGACGCCCAGGTAGTCTTAGCTACTGCGAAGTTCATCCCAACATCATCCATCGACTCTTCGCCGCCGCGTCGTCGGTACCAATCCATGTTCGCTGACATTCCAGCCACCCACGATCGCGTTGGATGGGACCCAGAGTACTTCAACAACGACGACAGGACCCTCGTCAAATCCCAGATCCGTTGCCGAGAAAGCCGCATTACGCGCGGCATCCAGTGGACATGCCTCACCACGTACCGCTTCTTCACATTCGGTCTCTTTGTCGAGAATTACCAAGTTACACTGTGGTACTTTGACTCCACAGGCGCCATGCACAGCGCCGCATTTCATCTGCTCCGCCAGAAGCGGGAGCTGATGCTCCTTCTGTTCGTGCTCAACAGGATGACGCCAGCTCAGGCGGGCTTCAACCCGTTCCAGCATCCAGGCGGAATGGACGTCGGTGTAGCGGCGACCCATCTCGCGGGAAGTGAATTCACGTTCATGCGATACGACGTGAAGACGGGCGATACGGATTACCTGAACTACAAGACCGCCGGTACAGCTGCTCTATCCCATTCGCTTGAGATGGCGGGTCGCAGGACCTACGTCGTCGCACTGCAAGGGGACTTGGTGGTGAAGTTTGCGTGGATAGTGCGCGACGAGTATGTCCGGCCAGAGACACATTACATCGAGAAGATTTTGAAGCGCTCGCCCAAGCTGAGGGGGCATTTACCGCAAGTCCACTTGGCCGACGTATACGACGACAGCCTCAAACTACCGCGATGGCGGCTTGCCACGTCGGATGAGGATCTCCGACGGATGCAAATGCGCGACCTCTCCGTCATGGTGACGCAGCGCTACCAAGCCCTCTGGGAAGTCGATACCTTGGAGGAGTTCAAAACAGCTTTCATCGATGTTTTTGAATGTGAGTGCAAAACATACGGACAGTTGGGGTAAGTAATCACTCACAAGTCTTCAGGTCATCACGAAGCCTACATCAACGGGCGCGTCCTGCATCGCGACATCAGCGACAACAACCTCATGTTTCAGCGATGCCATGGCAGAATCTACGGCGTTCTCATGGACTTTGACAACGCCCTGGACCTCTCTATGACCAACGCGCCAAACGAATGGCACTCTGGAACGCAAACCATTCATGGCCATCGCGCGCCTCAAGAGCACGCCCCCGCCCCACATCTACCGCCACGACCTCGAGTCGTTTTACTACATCCTCCTCTGGGCCGCCGTCCACTTTGACTTGAAAGCAAAGAAACGCAGAAAGACACCCCCTGCACTCAAGCCGTGGGCGCTTGCCCATGGTTACAGCATCCCGAGGCAGGAGAAGATCAGGTTTTGGACAACGAAGACTGTTTGCGAAGAGACGCTAGGCCTGATTTCGGACGAGTTTAGACCATTGGCGAGTTGGATCATGCCTTTGACGTGTCTCTTTATACAAGGGTTCTACGGAATGAGGGACGAGACGCAAGATCGTGATACACTAGGTGGGAATGTCACCTTTGAGCGATTCATGGCGGTCTTTCGGAGAGAGCCGCGAATTTGGACAGAATGATTGCCATGTATTTAGACGACCTGTAGATATTTCAATGAATCTTAAGCCATGTACTGTATGTAATGAAGGGCACTGACCATGCTTCTACTTGCCATCAGGCAAGATGATGGCCAGGAAGAGGGTACCGATCGGTCTTCCTTAGCGATCGCCTAAAGGTGTGGCGCGCCTTCAACTTCCGCTTTTGTCCCTTCGAATCTGATTCCCGACTTGAACGCAACCATATGGATGTCAGAAAACCTTGCAGGCGGATGACTTGGTCATTCCTGTTGGACTTTGTCTGATGCCCGGTGGGAAGTCGCTTTCCAAGCTTTGTGGCGTTGATATTGAACAGCAATCTCAGATTGATCTAAGGGCTGGGTCTGGATTACTATATTCCCGATTTTGTTAGCAGCTTGATTGGATTTACTGCGATTCAAGAAACATGGCTGTTTGCATCTACTTGATTGCACTTAGGCAGCACTACTTACTAGGGAGGCCCGGCTGGAATCTGAATTTCACTTCATATTGAACTTAACGTTTGACCCCGGAATCTATTAATCGGTGCGTTACCAGAGTGAAAATACGCTTTAACGAGGGTACAACAAACGAGTGACTATGCAAATGAAGGACAGTACGGAGTCTTGAAACTAAATGATTGAGCCCGGCGGAAAGAAGGGAAGACGGTCTCCGACGGGCGAGAGGTATCGTACACTACCAACATAACATCCAAAGAAACGTCGGGATCACGCAGCCAACACATCAAAAGGCACTTCGGGAATCTCGGCGCCAGGAGTACCCACTGTAACGTTCAAATTGTAGACCTGGCCGTCTTCGATGTCGTACACGAGGCCGTAGATGAAGACCGCTGCGTTAGTGGTATCGCCCCAGAACTGGATAATAGGTGTATTAGACTGACGTGGAACGAAACGAAATGGTTCTTACCTCAACGATTTGTGCGCTGGAAGCCAGGCTCAGAACGCTTTGCTTGACGTTTTCTTCTACCAAGGCGCGGAAGACGGCTGTGGGCATGAACGTCAGTATCCGACATCCGACACGGAACCTGGCATCTACATACGGTCGTGAAGCTCGGGACTGGGAATGAGGCTGTCGTTAGACGCGCGCTCATTCCTGAACGCAACAATCTCTTCCCTGCGATACGACGCAATTAGCGTCGAGGCAAATCAGAGAACCAGGAAATGTTACCTATCAGAGGTGGCATATAACTCACGGATGGCTCGATCCAGTCTTGAATGGACTTATCAAAAGAGTTGAGAGGTTCAGCAGGCCGTGAGGCAATAGCGGCAGAGACGCCGCCACATCCGTAATGACCCAATACGACGATGTGCTGAGAGAGAAGATGATCGACAGAGTACGAGAGGGTCGTGCCGCTGGGGGAACTTGAGTATCGCTCTTACTCATTACGCATTGACCTACGAGTGGAGATCATCATTTCGGAACAGGTTAGCGACACTGCGTTCCCCGAAGATGGTGCCAGGGAGAGCGTCGAAAATGGTCTCTGGATCGACTCTGCGTATGGATGATCAGCCACGAGCAGCAGCGGCGCGATACCCTTTGTAGCATACCGACTGTCAGAGCACCCCATAATTACGAACTCGGGATCTAAGAAGGAATTCAGCAAAAAAAAATTGGTGTGCTGGAGTAACCGACGTTGTCCGTTGGCGGCCAAGTCTTCGATCAGGCCAGGATGCTCAGTCTCCATCTCTTCGAGGAAAACTTTGTGGCCGTCGTACAACCCGCTCCATCCCGTCACAGGCACAGGCTCCGGGCTCCCACCGAGCGTGATATCGATGCGAGTGTGGCCCAAGAGGGGATGCGCTAAAGTCGAAGACGCCAAGAGTAAGAGACTCGGAAGACTGATGAACAGCATTTTGATGTTGATAGGGAAGGGAAAAAAAGAAGGGCTAACTTTCCTTTCACGAATCCTAGTTCTTTAAATAAAGAAAGGATCCCCCAGGCCTAATCGAAGTTGGTCACAGTCGGTGCGCGCGGTGCAGGTGCACCGTGCAGTCATCATGGCTGACTGGACGCGTCGCCAAGCATTCAGGTATCCGCCTACATTTGACAGGTTTGCAATGGGATTAGAGCTCAACGCATATGTTTGGCTTTCGCACCCATTGATAGCCGCTGCGCTCAGAGACGAGTCGCTTGGAATCTGGATGCCAAGGCGGATATGCAGAATGACTCGGGAGTGCCTATATCGCGCAACTTTCAAACGCTCCTGGTAACAATTGCGACGAACGTTTGGCACAGGTTGCCTTCATCTTCAATTAGTCGCGTGGCAAGACGGATCGATAGATATCTGATTAGATCGACCACATGCCAATGAACACATCAGAACACAAATGTGGAGGGGAGCGCAGATGTGACTCTATTTCGCTGACCCCTTAGCTCAGTGGTAGAGTGTGTGATTCCAGATGTCCTCATTAGGATGTGTTTCCACAAGGCCATCCGTTCGATCCGGGTAGGGGTCAATTAGAGGATCTTTTTGTGGCGAGTTTTTGAAGGAAATTTTGCATTCTTTGAACTTCGGAGAATGATTGAATCGTACTAGCGTGTAGGGTGGTGCAGTAAACCTCCGGGGGGTGTTAGTAACGGTATTGATACCGACCCCCCAGGAGGCCCTGGTTTTGAAACCGTTAGTAACGGTTTCGATACCGGCACGTGCTTTTACCACGTGATGTGGCGCACCGCTCCGCCGCCCTCCGCCACCCTTATCCCGCCACTTTCTGCTTGCCTGAGTGCCAGCGCGCCATCACGTGAATTTGTCACGTGTCGGTATCGAAACTGTACTGATACCTCAGCCGAGGTTTCGATACCGTATCGATACCGTTACTAACCGCAGTAAACCCGAGGTGTATCAAAACCTAGGGTTTACTTCACCACCCTATAGCGTTGTGCAGTATATTGTCCGAGGCGGTTGGGGTGTGTTATTAATGGTAAGTAACTGTTGTTAACCATGCACAATGCACATAATGCAATGTGGCGTATTTTCACGGTCTGAAGCGAAATTTTCTTCTCAGGCCCTCAGAAACCTGCCCTGTGGGTTCAAAATCATCTAATCTGAGTTCTACTCAGTTCTACTGATCCTCCAAAACTTACCACTGTTAATAACCCGGTTATTAACTAACTAGTTAAATATCGAACGGCACGAGATTCGAGGTATCCTAGGGTGGGCCGTGGTGTAGGTTAGTAAACCTACTACCCCAACTTGGTTACCGGTAAGATTTGTATCTGTGCTACGGAGCTTCAGTTGTATATGATTATCAGAAAGCTCTTCCCAAATGGTGCCTCATCGCGTGGTTCAAAAAGAAAAGGCCAACGCGTCGCTTCCTTCGCGAGAATAAAGGTATCAGATAAGTGAGCTGGATGATAACATTACAGTAGAATACACGCGCCATCATACAAAAAACAATACATCTAAATGTCCAAGAAACCAGAAAAAAAATCGAACTCCAACGGTCCCAGTCAAAATATCAACGACCCTCTGACGCCTCCACAGCATCAAGTAGATCGTCAACAATCTCCTCTTTCACATCGTCGATATCATGATCACTCATCAGCTCATCCTTCTCTTCTTTCGGCTCCTGCACCTTGAGCAGCAGATCCTCCAGCGGCTCAGGCGAGTAAGTCGGTGTACTAGCACGCGACTGCAGCGGGGAAAGCAGGGCCTGGGGGAGATTATTGCGGGCTAGCTGCGGCACAACTGGTTTGACAGTAGCGCGGCGCTCAACGCGTTTGATTTTCTTGCGACATCTAACGAAGACAGGTCAGCAATGCAGGATATAAGAGGAGAAGTGCACGCATACCTATCGCATACAGTACCGGGACCGAGCGGGCCGGGCCCCCACTTCTCGACGCACTTGCCCTCCTTGTAGCGCCCAGGCTGACCACAGGTGCGGCATATGCGCTGGCCGAGCTCGTTTTGGGAGGGGTATGTCTTCCCGGGGACGGGGACAGCTGGCATGGTGTTAGCGCGAGGAATGGTGATCATAGGTTTCTTGGCGGCAGGCGGACTCGTTTCTGAGCGGGAATCATCAGAATTGGTGCGCTGGACGACGGTCAGAGCGGATCCCGACGGTGCAGGCGACGTGCTTACCGGTCTCTTGAGCGTCGGGGAATGGTTATGATTATGGTCGTCGTCGCCGAGGAGCCTGACAAGGCGACCGCGGATGTCATCGAGGGCGGTGAGACAAGCGCGCAGCTCGTCCTGGGCGGGACATGTGCGTCGTCGCAGCTCCTCGATTTCCTTGTAGCTCTCGCTGAGGAGGGCAGCGAGCTGGGCGTTGCTGGTCATGGTGGGCGGTGGGCAAGGGGCGGAAACGAAGTGTGACGTGTAAAAGGGCGGACTTAAGGGCGCCCGCGGCGCTCCAACAGGCCGAGACTCCGGTGTTGCTGCCGAACAGTCCCCCCGCCTCCTGATTGGCCGGCCCACTCGGCGAGGACCCGAGAACGACCGTTTTCACGTCATCACCCGTTGCAGCTGATTTCACAGCCTCCAGGCCGCCGGCCGCCCGCTCTCGCTGACAACGCTGTCCTAGACAGTGTCGGGCGCCTTGCGCGCTTTGCTGGCGCTTGCAAGATCCTGCATTGCTGCACCGCCGATGTCGGCCGCCCTTCGGTGGTGCCATGTCGACTGTTGTATTCCACGGACTGCCAGGGGAACGCCACATCGAAATAGAGCGTTGTGGCGCCACCGAATTTATAATAAGTGAATCGCCAGTACGGAGCGCATTTTCAATCGTTCGTTGTGTATAATAAAATACAAAGACCGATATCCATGTGAGAGATATCTTCACAGCGGATTCCTTTGATACCAAGGCAAGAAGCGAACGCGGCTGGTGATATCAAAAGTAAACGACAAGTAGTAGACAGCAGTCGCCGAGTATCAGTAGATGCAATTACAGAAGTGCAGTTCCGGAGCTTGAAAAGATACAGAGAGTAGAAAGAGGAGGTGTGGTACAGCGGCACATCAATCGAAAGACAAGAGAGCCCAAGTATAGACCTGGCTGTGTATCTTAGACTAAGATAGTATCTACAGCATACAACCGTAGTCCCGTTATAGAAGAAGAATGGCGCCACGCTCTATTGATCAAAAAAAAAAAGCCGATATCTCCGAACTCTTGACCCGCTTTAGTTGACTGATGGGTAACAGCTACATCCGAGGCGATGCCACACAGCAAGTCGCGCTACGCCGGCCAATGAGAACACAGAAAGCGAGGACATCCCAAAACTCACCTGGAAATTCTGCGCCGCCCTGTCCAGGTCGCGCTCATAGTCCTCAAATTGCCTCAACAGCGCCGTCTTTCGCAGAAGTACGCGATTCCACTTTGTGTATCGCTTCAGCGCAATGAGATGCTGCTCTATCTGCTGAACAAGTCTTAACACAGAAGATGAGCAAGTTGTCATATGAAATCTTAAGCCTACACACCGAAAGTACTCCGCAAGCGCTTGTCGAATTCTATTGCGCCTGGCGGGGTCCATACGTTCGCTGTGCGGAGCCATCTCTGCGACCAGGCGAACGATATCGGCGGTCGTCTTCTCTAGACGACTGGACAAGCTCTTCACCGCATCCTTACAGACTTGACATTCCTACCAACTTCGCGATCAGACAGATAAAAGTCGAGAAGAAAGCACTCACGTCGGCAATCTTAAGAGCAGTGACAACAAGCCCCGCAACAGTCTTGACGATTGGGACGCTTTCCAGCGCTTCCCAGACATCCTTTACGACGGTGCCCAGAGTGTCAACAGCCGTCATGGACCTGCCCGTCGCCCCGACGTCTACTGTACGACTTGGTCGGTGATGTAGCGCAGACGAGGCTGAGACCACAGCGCTGGGATTGATGCCGACAGTGCGGATAGTCACAATGGATACGGTGGGAGGAAACTCTTGAATATTGGGAGCGCTTGTGCGCGTTCGTCGATTAGAGGAAGCCCCTCGGTTGCGAAAGAAAATGGACATGGTGAAAGCGAAGGTAGAACGAAGAGTTGAGAGCTGTACAGACGGCACTACATTCTCAGCGCATCTCTATGTGTGGCTGTAACATTGTTAAGCGCCGCTGGTATTAATGTTAGTGTTATGGCTGTCGAAAAAACAGCAGACCAACCAATGGGAACGCTGTATTCAAGGACGCAACACTGGTGTCACCGACATGGCGGGGTTCACTGACAACGCCCGCGAGGCTTTAGCACGATTCGTATAGCAGACACCAGGAGAGGCGCTTAACACGCTCATCTATGAACGATTGATTGCCCATTTAGAGCGGGGCGGTGCCGCAGAAACTCTGGCCTCGATGGTCACGACGAAGCCAAGTTCGTAAAGTGCGGTACATATCCGACAGTGACAGGCAGTAGAGCGCACCGGAAACATGACAGACGGGAAAGCAGCGAGGTGAAGAAGCGCATGGAGCGCACGACGGAAACAGCAGCAGATAGTATTGGCACAAATGCTGCGTCGAAGCAGGACGTGAGCGCATACGTCGCGTGAAGCGCCGTCTAATCATACATCCAGCAAGTGACAATCAGACCAGATAATTGTGCACATGCGGCGGAACTGACCAGCTCGACGCAAGCATTGAGTATTCTTGATGGTGACGCGTATCTATCACTCTCGCAGGAGCGACGATGATCAATTTCCAGTTCAAGAGGGGGGGAAGTGCCCTAGAAAGACTTGATAAACGAGCGGAGAAATGGCTAAGGCTGAGAGACGCACGCGCCAGTCACGTATTCGTGAATCAGCGGACATACCAAAATACACTGTTGATTGGAGAACACCAGTGGTCGCAATGATGATGGTGGTAAGAGGAAAAGGTTCGATCGTCGCGTCGGATCATGTAGCATCCAACTTCAGAAGGACCTCCGCCTGGCAGACAAATTTTATTGGCTTATGACCTAAGTCCGTTCAGACGAGGGGTTTTTCAAGTTTTTCAAGTTGGGAAAAGAGGAGAAAAAAAGAAGGAGAGAGAGAGGTTTATTAAGTATATATCAATCTATCTACGGCTTATTTTGATGCCAAATGCAGGCGTTAGCGTAAAACGAGCGCACCGTATCTTGAATTCAAGTCCGCCCGATCGCCGATTTGGCTTGGGTTCGGTTTTCAAGCCCAAGTCCATTTGGAGAATGGTCCGTTTTGGGACTTGGGTCGCAGCCAATGGTTTTCAAGATTCTAATCTCAAGATTAGATTCTTTTGCTCAGCACGCCGGCGTCATCGACGTTCTTGCCTCAGACCGCCATCTCCGCCATATCTCTCTCGACACACGGCGACGGACATTGCGCCCTCCCAGGACCGTCACCAACACTGTTGCTAGGTCGTCGTTCGCCTAGCAACGGAGTCGTTCTCATCTGTGTCTTCCCCGCGCACGTCCAGCACAATGTTCCGGCTCTCTGGCAACCACTAGAAATCGACGAGAGCCATCCGCCCCACCGGTGAGTGGGCTTCAAGAGCGGTATGGCGGGATTTATGGTGCAGGTTCGTACTCATTCTTCTGTTTATTTCAGCCAGATTTTTGGCGGCGTCGACATAGTAGTGTCGACGTTGCTGGATTGACTAATTTCATCATTTCAGACTAGATCTACAGCGGAAATTTTCTCGACAAGCTGAACGCGGCCACGCTTCCCACCAACTCATCCCCCTTCCTGCATTCTTACGCGCTGCGCCAGCGCCCTTCCACTTCTCCATCCATTTAATTCGTCGTCGGTGCGCCACCTCACTCGTCATTCCTGTGTCTTCCTCACCTCTCACTTCTTCCCGCATCGCCGCTGCACGCGCCGACTCGACACGCGGACACGGATGTCATCGCCATGCTGGAGTGATCTGTCACACTCGTCGATCGTGTTGGATGTGGCCACGGACGCCTACACCTCTGATTCTGTTTGATATTTTTCTTTCGTTCATTTACCCTTATATTACTCATATGCATGCTCACTGCGCGTATCGCGATTCTCAGTCTCGAAATATAATACAAATACTTTTCCCTTACTTACCTTGTATCCCTTCATCATGTTCATGCCTACATCTACGTTTCATTATGGCATTTGACAGCCTCTTAAATAGCTGTACTCTTCCAATGTCACCTTACCTTTGCTTTCCCCAGATGTGATTGGATTAACTGTGAGTCATCGTTGTGGAAGGTCCAACAATGATTTGATACTCGACTACACTGGATTCTACTACACTCATACTTCGGGCCTCATACCCACATTCCACACTCAGCATTAGCTTCTTGCATGGTCACTGTACTGTCCCAGGAAGAACACGGCGGGAGGAAGTGACGGGTGCAGAGGACATGTTGGGGGACGCGTTTGAGATGTGACTGTTTGCTGAGATGTGGAGGCACTATAAGTGCGTGAAGCCTGCAGTGTATTTGTTGTTTTTTTGAAGGGAGGTTCTTCATCTTTCTCCCAGATCCCGACCGTGAACCCCCCCCCTCCACCGTTCTTCATAGCTCGGCCACATGGAATCCTGCCGGAGGGTTACCGGGTGGCATAGTCAATAGTAAAGCAGAGGAAAGATGAGGAGAATGCTGTTGCGGGCTGTTGAGGCGTCGGTGAACGAGATAAAGCGCGCCCGGCGCGTATTCGGTTGTACTGACAGCCACATCACGGCTACAATAAACCGGACCGTAAAGGGCCGCGACCTAAGTCCCGATCGGGACTTAGGCATGAACTGACTTGAATCAAGGTCCATTTTATTGGAACTGTCTTTGCGGAAGGGTATGTCTTACGACGAAAAGTATGATATACCATCAGTGACAGATTGGCCACTACTTACTAGCAGAGACGTCGATACACATTGTGCACTGACGCCTTTCGAATACACGATCCCTTAGACGACAAGCTACGCCGTACGGAATAGGCCAAAAATGTGGGGAAGCGCGCTTGAGTCTGTGTGCTAGTGAGCATCGAGGAAAGCTACTTACTTAGGTTACTATGAAGAGACTGAGCAACATGATTTTCGGCGACTAGCAGAAAGGCTGATAGAAGGATGGGAGAAGGCACATATGAATTTGTTTGCTACGAGACAGTCCTACATATGCCGTATCTGAATACAGCCAATACAATAAATCATCGACGAGTAGATCTATCTCTAAGGTTTCGATCGCTTCCCTGTCCCTGTTCTATATACAGGTTAAAATATACTCTCTGACCACGCGGTTCATGAGGAAGAATCAAAAAAAAAAAAGCCGATATCTCCGTGCTTCTCAAACCCTGCTGTTTACTTGAATCATTGAGTATAGCTACATCCGTGGCTATGCCGCACAGCAAGTCGCGCTAGACACCGGCCAATGAGAACACAGAAAGCGAGGACATCCCAAAACTAACCTGGAAATTCTGCGCCGCCCTGTCCAACTCGCGCTCATAGTCCCCAAATTGCCTCAACAGCGCCGTCCTTCGTAAAAGTAGGCGGTTCCATTTTGTGTACCGCTTCAGCACGACGAGCTTTTGCTCGATCTCCTGGACAAGTCTGAACAAAAAAGAAGGATGAGCAAGTTCATATAAAATCTTAAGCCTACACACCCAAAGTACTCCGCAAGCGCTTGTAGAATTCTATTGCGCCTGGCGGGGTCCATACGTTCGCTATGCGGAGCCATCTCTGCGACCAGGCGAACGATATCGGCGGTCGTCTTCTCTAGACGATTGGCCAAGTTCTTCACCGCATCCTTACAGACTTGACATTCCTACCAGTGACAGCGCGATTAGACAGATAAAAGTCGAGAAGAAAGCATTCACGTCGGCAATCTTAACAACAGTAAGAACAAGCCCCGCAACAGCTTTCACGATTGGGCCGCCTTCCAGCGCTTCCCCGACATCCTTTACGACGGTGCCCAGAGTGCTAACAGCCGTCATGGCCCTGTCCGTCGCCCCGACGGCTACTGTACGGTCGGGTTGGCGATGGAGCGTAGACGAGACCGAGACCACAACGCTAGGACCGACACCGACAGTACGGACGGTCACAATGGATACGGTGGGAGGAAATCCTTGAATATTAGAAGCGCTTGCGCGCGTTCGTCGATTAGAGGAAGCCTCTCGCTTGCGAAAGAACATGGCCATGATGAACGCGAAGGTGGAGTTGAAAGCTGTACTACAGACAGCACTACGGTGCAAACGCAGGTCTATGTTTAGCTGTACCACACGTAAGTTTCTTTAGGCGCCGCTGGGATAAATCGGCTCGTTGCAAAGGCCGTGTGTATGCCCTAATGAGAAAGTCAATGCCAGAGATACGGACGTAGCAAGAAAGCAGACAGACCGAGGTGTATACGGTATTGAAAATACTAGCGCCACCGACGAAGTGGATACCTGTGAGACCAAGAGTAGATATGTTCCCGGACAGATATAACTGTCATCCGTCCGCGCTTAAGGATAGTAAGGTGGACGTCGTCATAAACCCGTCGTGGGCGCACGTAGGGCCTTCGTCCGCTAGCCTAGGAATGACACTCCTGCGACAATCATGCGACGTTTAGATGACGCGCTTAGGCGTAGATAGCTACATGGGCTTCCACGCGTTACAGGTGAGACTCGACAAGCGATAGGAACCAAAGCTGGGCGTGCGTGAAGGCGATCCAGACGATGCTACTCGGCGCGTGGAAGCAAGGATTGCCTGACGCGTCTAGCAATGAAGGATGGTACAAGTGCTTTCTATGCCGTAGCGTGATATCGTTTCGTAGTCTGCAATGGCGGCGAGAAAGGCACTGTCTGAAGTTGGTCGTCGCGTCGCTTGAATCCAAGTGAGTTACACAGAAAATCCGCAAAAAATGAGACCTTACCAAATGCTCCCTTATGACCTGCAACTACTCTCCACAACATCGGACTCCTCTTCTCTAAACATCGGGGACGATAGACCTCGCTCCTGGTCGCTGATTGGGCTGAGCGATGGCGTTATGCCTGGACGATATGCAGTCCTCCGTCGTCTAGGCGCAGTCGTACCCTGCATATTCTTCCACCGTTGTGGTACGAAGAGCGACACGAGCTGGTCTCGTGCAATCGGGTTTACGAGACTAGCTCAATAGTCGTGGTCGGAAGGAAAGTCCTATGGCCGTTGGTGGCCGTTTGCGCCAAACGTCATAATTCATATTCCCACGACTATCCATACTACTTACATTTCATCACCGTGCACTGAAACAATCGAATTTCCATATGTTCCTTCCATCATTTCCCATCGCGTATGTTGTGCTCCACTTTCCGTGGTAGCACGAAGGCTTCTGTGCCTTGCATTTTCCATCAGCGCGTAGTGAGAAACTTCAATGCAAACAACATTCTTCACCGCTTCTTTCCAGCTGCTCCATTCTTCAGTCCATATCTTGAGGTCCTAGCAATGGCTCTGCATGTTCCGTTCCGTCGCCCAAAGAATGGAGCTCCAGTATAAAGGTTGCTGGCAGACGGCCAAAGTCTACAGAAGCAACTCACACGTACGTCCTATTCGTCACCCCTTGTATATCAACACCACTCATGCTGATCTTACAGACACGCCAGCACTATTATCACATCCTCCTCTTCGACTTCACCATGAATCCTTACGAACTTGAAGTTGATGCGCCCCCAGAGACAGTCTACCAAGAACTCCTAGAGCTGCCTCCACGCTATCAACAGTCCCAGGTGTTTGACCCGTCTGTGCTAAAAGTGCTGGAACGCCTGTCGGCCAAGTACGAACTTGAGAAGAGTTGTTGGGATGACCCAGGTTGGAATGACGGGAGCATCATCACCGTTCGCCAAGCCCATGACGTTGGTCAGCATGAACTCGGAATCCAGCGAATGAAGCCAAACCTAAAAAAATAGCCAAATTGCGTATGGGGCTTTGTTCAGATTCAAGTATAGACCCGACAAGGGAGACCAAGTACTTTTGGCAATGTTCGGTATCACCGATGCGGTAGCCAACGCCATTACCACTACACTCCGAGTGGGCGAACAGCATAGGAGGACTGTGTGGAAGCACATATGCGCACAGGGCATCCTAAAGTCGTACTTGTTGGGCTATGCCATTTCCGCATCTGAGATGCGTCTGGTGACCCAATGAGGTGGTATACTTCTGGTGGTTCGCAGGGGTTTACGTGGTATCCGGCTGTACCCTATTCAAGATGGATGAGCCTCAGGACTTGGGATACTGACATCTTCCTTCTTCCAAATTACGGGAAACTGGACAGCGTTGCTTATTAGTTTGTAGTTAGATCTTCGCCCTTTTACCGCCATATTGTAATAGAAAATCTACTCGAGTTCGAGTTCAATCCTCTTGTGCGCCACACCTCTCACATCTGAATCCTTCGCCAAACAATGAAGTTGATTACACAGTATAGATCTACTAGCCTGTGCTCCCTGAATATTTTTATCTACTTATTATCTTGATTCGAGAAGGCATGAATCTTCGTGGACTCACGCCGCCTCCGCACTGCGTGCTCGCCGCTCGGGCCAAGTTCGGGGAGATGTAAATCTACCGAATGGTCCAGAACATGTTTATCGTGGAGGGACAGCCACCTGAATACGGAAACGAGGATTGCCAGAAGCCTTCGCGTATCCTAACCCTTGAATCATTCCTGCTGCACGTCCATGTTAGACAGTCGAGTCGGCGAAGCCTTCATTCAGGAGGACGGAATGACCAGGATCATTTACATACATTGTAGCCCAATCGCTGCCAACGACACACAAGATCGAAAACATCATCGTTGGCGCAAGGCGTCGCAGACCCTAGGCTCATCTAATATACAACATACTACTTATAACAATACATAGCATCGTAAGCAATCTACAGCATTATCAAACACAGAGAGCACATTACGCGTCCAGCGCGCCGTTAATGGCATCCAACAATGTGTCACGAGAATCGCCCGCGATATGCCACATTGCAAACCCCTTCAACCCACTCTTGGTGATGTAGTTTCCCTTCGCCTGGAAGGACGTCGCATCGTCGTAAGACACCATGACCTGCGTGGCGCTGTTGTACACGAACGGCTGCCAAAGGTTAACGAAGTAGTAAAGCAAAAAATAGAAGAGCACGTACCGTCTGACTGCAATCGTCAAAGAGGTAATTAATACCATCTGCCGCAGTTCCATTGGAGGTCAAAAACCCATCTTCTATCAAGCCTACGAATCTTGACACGCCGCTCAAGGGACTAGTGACTCCGCAAGTATCGGTGTACGGTGCGTCCAGGCTATCGCCCTTTGGAATACCCGTGAACTTTGGGAAGCTAGTGAGCGTGTCACCAGAAGTGAACCCGTTCAATGAAGTCACGGTAAATCCACGCCCGTATGCTGCCACGCCCAAGACGATCTACAAGTTCAATATTACTTGGCCATCCAGCATGCAGGATATGTTAGATGAATTACCTGATCAGCAGGCATACCAGCAGCCGTCCACGCCTCGACACCAGACACAGCCGATCCCGTCTTTGTCGTCGCACACGTGTCGTTCAGTGGGCATTCGGTCCAACCGTGGCAGACCACGAGCCTGAGATGTCGTATGCCATGATAGCTGGGCATGGCGTCAATAAATGAAAGGTAAGTGCGCGAGGACGTTCATCGTACCAATATGATCAACCACATCCGAGAAAGCCGACACGTCGGTCATTGGAGTGCCGTCCGAGCCAACGAAGGGAGTGATAGAGACGGCGGCGGAAATGTAGATGTCTTTGCCTGTATCGTCTGCGCGCAGTTCTTGAAGGAATGAGAGGTAGTTGGCGGCGTCGTCTGATGAGACGACGTTACAGCCTATTCCTTGCTTGTTAGGGTACTCCCAACTACACATAACGCGTTAGTTGTTTCGCTTCGACAGGATAGTGAGAAGGTTCTTACTCGAAATCAATACCGTCAAGGTCGTAGTCCTTCACAAGCTTGACGATGGTGTTCACAAACGTGGTACGGTTCTCCGCAGACCCGACTGCGCTCGAAAAGTAAATGGATCCCGACCATCCCCCAATCGATAACAACGCATCGACGTTCTAATCCCAACATTAATGAAAAACATCCTCCATCTTTGTGCACGAGTTGAAACGTACATTATCATGCGCAGCAGTAACAAACTCTGTCAAATCGTTGGAATCCTCGATGCTAATAACGGACGGGTCTGCAGTGGTTAGGCTAACACGAGATGAAACGTTAAAACACGATAATGACATGGGAGATGAATAGGAACGCACCCAAACGCGTATGTCACCATCGTGTATTTGGACCATGATATGTTGGATGGCGTGAGGCCGAGCCAGTTCGGATACCACGCTGCTGCAACGCGATCTGAGGTGCCATTGCCATGACTAGTACCCGTCCCGCTGCCGGAGGTCGATGTTGATGTTGGGCCAGCCGCCGTCGACGATGACGAGGAAGAGAGTTTGCAGAATGGGGCTGCGAGAGCAGAGGTTGAGAGTAAGGGAAGAAGAAGAAGTGGCGTTAGTGGGAGAAGCATGATGGGAAGAGAGAAGGAGTGTGGGGTTGGTGGGAGCTAAAGAACGCATCTCTGGTATTTATATAGCCGCCCACGAGGCGGCCTTAAGGAGTACAATGGAAGCGCGTGTCTTTTGTGGTTCAAGGTTGTTCGAGGATCTGCGGATAGGTAGGACAACAACGGCATTGTTCCCAAACTGCGCAAATAGTGCCTGATGTTCGAGCCCAGAGAGTGGAATGGAATGGAGGTAGTCACAAAGGAGTGATCGATATGCTGCGTTATGGAGCAGGATACCCAACGAATGCTTATAGAGATGCAGAGGTTTTGTTTTGCTTCCCGAAGTGCAGGAGGACGCGTCGCTATAGAGACCCAGAGCGCGAGAAGAGATGATCATGAAAGGAAAGTCAGAATCGAGGCCAGGCCAGGTTGTTGTACTCGAGTAGAAGGCCAGTCCCGTTCGCTGATTGTGTTCATTTATTCACGAAAGGTCTTGCGTCTGCGATGGAAAGTGGCCAGTCCCCGAGGAAAGATGGCTGTGATACAAAGCTACGCTTGTTATTAACTGTCGGCGGCCGCGACCAGATAATTATATCATTCCCAAGCCTCAGAAGGGAGTTGATATAGACCAAAAACAATCTGCTGAAGTGGGTCCAAGTAGATCGAGAAAAGAGAGTGCCGGAGTTTGCCGCCACATCTTGCCTTCTTACCACCATGTCGTCGACCGTACCCATCCACGGCAATTATCATGGGTGCGCTATATGCCATGGGCATCGGTAATTCTCTCACCTTTGCAATAGCTACTACTCGAAAAGACCCGCAATAAATGACCCCAGACTGGCGCTGCTGCCCAAGGATCTCTTCACCGGAAAACGCGTGCTCGACGTCGGCTGCAACGAAGGGCACGTCACCTGCGAAATTGGTGAGCCTCGGTTCCTTGCGCAAGACGTTGAATTGAATGGACAGCACAGCGGTGGGGCGCCAGCAAAGTTGTCGGAGTGGACATTGACGACACTCTCATTCGCGCGGCATGGAGGCGACGAACAACGGTCTGGTCATCTCAGGGACCTTCTGCACAGCAAGGGTATTTTCCTGCATGCTTCGACCACTCTCTGGGACCTCTACCTATACCATCGAGTCATGTCACAGGCAACCACATCTTTCCGAACAACATCACTTTTCGGACGGCGGACTGGGTCCAGCATGAAATACCGGAAGACGTCGAGCAATACGACGTGATTATCGCGTGAGTCGCGACCACCGCTGTCCGAGTCGTTGTTGCTCAGTTTAGTTGTCCAGGTTTTCAATCACCAAATGGATTCATTTAAATCAAGGCGATGATGGTATCAGAACATTCTTCAAGCGCGTATGGTCCTGTCTGCGACCTGGTGGTACTTTCGTTCTGGAACCTCAAGCGTGGGAGACGTATAAAAAGGCGAAAAGGATAAATCAGGTATGCTAGCTCGTGGCAGGCATCTTTGTTCTAGTACTCATCTAGGCGCAGTCGTTTAAGGACAAAGCCATCGAACTCGCTCTACGCCCCGAAGGATTCGAAGCCATCCTTACGGAGATGGGATTCAGTCCTGCTGAGCATCACGGAGTTATTGGAGATGGAGGTAAATCCGCTGTCGCCATTGTGGCGGGCTTGACTAACGTTCATTTTGTAGGATTTCGGCGACCGGTTGACTTGTACATCAAGCGAGAGTAATGTTTTCTTGTGGCGATACACTTTGTTTGTCTACAAGATCCTCGTCAAACATCACGTTCATTATCCGATCACTCTCATCGATAACTTCTTGGACTGCAACCACGACGGCGCTCGTGCGCGCTTCTAGTCTGCGAAGCATTCTGGCAGTCAAGCATGCTATCGTGATGGTCGAGGTGGGTAGTTCTTCGACTTTGCGTTCATGACTAGGCTTAGATGGTCCAAGTCATGAATTTTTGTGGGTCTCTTTCTCTTCTTTTACTTTCTTTCAAAACTTATACGTCCCAGGTATACACCTTTTTTACTTTGTACATTCTGTCACCGTAAAACGTTGCATGTCTAGACAATTCTAGTATATGTAGCCCAACCGTCAAATTTCACGGATCTTGCTTGGTCAAAAGTAAATGTCATGCGAGGAAGGGCCTTGCCATCGCACCCCCATGTCATTCGACCAGTCATCTGCCGACATGACTTCTTCCCTTCCCCATCTCCCGACATCTCCCGAAGCATTCAGTCGGAACTGTTGTGTTCTCACCAAGTTCTCACTGGAAGGCTTCGCGCATTGCTGCCGTCTATATGTCCAATCTTAGGAAGATCTCCTTACCACGCCAATTCTACCCCGCATGCACTGCCTTCCACCACCATCTTCCATTCATTCGCGGGCAAACGGCGAAAGCCGCAGCTCACTCGACTCCGAGACCCGCAGGCAGGGTTCGCCTACATCCGCGAAGATGGTGTTTCACCGGAGGGCAGCCTGGGCAAATGGACGTTCTCGGCCCTTCTGTCTGATGATGGTCTCACCAATGAACTCATCACGTGCATCACGATTTACATCAAGTTTCCTATCCGAGACAGGCAGTCCAGTTTTCCGTTAGTTTTCGCTTAATCCATCACTTGCCCAGAAAAGATTTAGGTGATGCTGTCCTTGGGTAGGACATCTCGATTCAGTACAAGACACTTCGATCTCTCTTCTTCACTACCACGTCTTGGCCTCGTTGGCGCTCGCACACGCTCTTCCCTCCCCTATACTCTCTCAACATGCCTTCAGCGGTAGCTAACACTCCGCCCGTAGTGCAGCACGGTGCACTACAGACGGACGTTTCTCGGGGTTGAGCATCCGCTGTCAACTGACGAGGTTCCCATCCACCAATACCGCGGTATTAAATATGCCTCCGTCCCAGCACGTTTCCGCCAGTCTCACCTCTTTTCTGTGTATGCCCCGACCACGGACGCCTCAAAATATGGGTGCGTGGTTAAGCTTTCGAACTAGACGTGCCTATCTGACGATCACTGCCAATCAAGGCCTATTTGCCCGCAATTCAAAAGCAGCAAGACGTTCGAGGAAGCTATGTTTGATCTCGAGCTGGACGACACGCCGAAGCAGGCTCTCAAGCAAAACGAGTTTGAATGTTTAAATTTGAACATCACTGCGCCCGCTGGGTTGTCGTCTCATGCACGCGTGCCGGTCATGGTGTGGATTCATGGGTCAGTCATCTATTTGCTCGTGTGCGCAGTATCATCTAACTCTTGGTAAAGTGGCGCAGACAGAGGATCTGGCTCGAGCTGGCTGTACGACGGCGGGGCCTTAGTACGTCACAGCATGCTCATGGGAAAGCCCGTAATCTTAGTCACGTTCAAGTTCGTTGTCTTTTTTTCTATTAAATTAATTGACCCCATGCTGATCTGGATTAAATAGTTTTCGCTTGGGACTGTTTGGATTCGCCGCCAGCATCCCGCTCCGTGAAGATAATAAGGCAGGTGGCGAAGTGGCGTCGGGAATTATGGTATGCAATTATTACATTTCATTAATGAGGGTAATTGCTCACGCTCGGCGCATGTACAGGTTTGCGCGATCAGCGTAGGGCCCTTGAATGGATTCATCATTTCATCGGAGACTTTGGCGGCGATCCCAACAATGTTACGCTCTTCGGCGCCTCGACTGGCGCAGCGGATGTTGTGTCCCACCTGCTATCTTTGGACAACGAATTGAAGCCTCTCTTCCACCGTGCGATCATCCAGAGTGCGATTCTAGAACCAACTCTACCGGACGTCGCTGCGGCTGGCAGCCATCTGTCGCGCATCATGGGCGCCTTGGGGGTGTCGACGGTGGACCAGCTGCGCCACCTGGACGCGGACCGGCTGACGGCCTACGGGCAGGCGCTGCGTGCCGTCGACGATGACGACTTCTTCCGACCCGGGTGGCAGAGCTGCTTCCACACGGACGACGGGCATCACCACCATCACCACCACCTGCTTCGGAACCTCTCCCCATCCAGAGCCTCCAAAAAGGCCGTCCGGCCCGCGGGGCTCGTCCTCCCTTCGCACCTCCAGCCGCTCATCATCGGCGACTGCGGCGCCGACGCGCTCGTGTGGTCCCTGCACGCCTCGATGTGGACTTCACCTGCCGTGGTGCGCCGCCTCAAAGCGGTGTGCCAGTCGCTCACGAAGAGCATGAACCTCCTGCACGCGTACGACATCTCCTCGAGCACGGACGACGCCGAGATCGTGGACCGCGTGCTCGATCTGATCAACGACGCGCGCGTCGCGTGGCCCACGGAGTGCGTCGCGCGCTACGCCAAGCACGAGCGCGGGGGGCACGGCGTGTGGCGCTACGTGTTCGACCAGGAGGGCGCGACGATCCCGCTCCCGCACCACGGCGTCGACTTGATGTACCTCTTCGACAACATCACGCTGCCCGAGTCGAACACGACTCTGACGTTTCGAGGCGGGGTTCGCGGATGAGTATGAGGACGAGTACGCGTCCGAGGCGGGGAGCGACGAGGACATGTACTCGATGTGGACGCAGCCGTCCGTCGACGGGTGCTCGTACGCCAAGATCCGGGACACGATGCAGGACAAGTGGATCTCGTTTGCGCACGGCGCGGCGCCGTGGAACGAGGACAAGGTGTTTGTCTTTGGGCCCGAGGGCGAGACGGGAGAGCGCTCCCAGTCCATATTTGCAGGCAGACGGCGCGCGCAGGCGTGGAAAACGGCTTTCGAGCCCCTCGGCATGCATGTCGTGCACAAAATCGGCGTCGAGTTGAGTCGGGGCCCGCCGCTGAACAGTCGCCATTGAACATTTACTACACGTATTTTATTTTCACAGGGTTTTTACTTAGGATAACACTTTTCTCGGTTACCGGTCGCACTCACATACCAAGGCATCTGTTGTTGTATCAATTATTATACCTGTAATTTCTCATAGCTGGGACGCTTTGATATAATGAATGAATCAAATATGACAGAACACTGAGAGCATGAAAGCGAGCAAGACTACTACAGTATGCTAAGTACAAGATTAGCACAACCGATACAACAAAAAAATCGTCTTAAATATCATCATTCGCCATTTTCTTCAACAGATCCTGATAATCCATAGCAAGTTTCCCTAGAGTTTTACTTTTCGCTGTCGCAGAGAATCAGAATAGCTCCAGAAGTTACAAGGACAAAGGTACCAACCAAATTGGGCCAAGACGACCTCCTTGAGAAGATCTCTCTTTGACATACCCGCGACTGTTGGACACCACTTGACCTCCCTATCATCCGGAGCACGCCTAATGCACATGAGCAGGCGCCGAACAATCAATCACAAAAAGGACCAACCAATACACAGGACCACAAAGCTCCTTGATCAACTCCTCCGCCTTTGCCCTAAACCCTTCGTCCGCGATCTTCTTTGAATATATCAACAGCGCCTGCCTATACTCATTCGGACTATCCAGCAGCCGCGTCGAATGCAACCGCGTCTCCAGATGCCCCAGCGTCAGCGCCGTGCTCCACCACGTCGGCCTGGGCTTCTCCGCTGCGCCTTCGTCGAGTGCGCCGCTGATGCTGCCCTCCACCACGCTCATGATGCCGCGGTTCGCGGTCTGCGATGAGGAGCGCTGCCGGCCCTGCCAGCTGTCGGAGCCCTCGGACCACCACCGCTCGGTGAGCTTCACAAAGGTGTTGAGGTTAGGCTCGTACGAGTACACGATGCCGTTTGAGCAGTTGAGCACGGGACACCCGTTCGTTCGCACTGTTGCGGAAGTGACGGAGGCGTTCGAAGACAGCAGAGGTAGAAGCGATACAGGTGCAAAGAACGATGTCTGCTTGTTTACTGCCCTTTACGACAAAATTAGTTGGTTATTTACTAAATTGAAAGAAGAGTATGTACCATGAATAGACTTGACCGGACGACGTTATCACCAGCAACGCGTTCTTCGCACCATCCATGAGCGAGCAAGGCGAGCCCAGGCTCAAGTTCGGCATCAGCCTGTTCGGGTCAGTTCATCGCCTCAGGTGAAAAGCCGGACATAACATACCTGCGACCCGAGTGGGAGTAGACATAAACAGAACCATCCTGGGTGGCAACAGCACAGAAAGACGTCGTTGCCTTTATGGCCAGAGCCGGGCACGGCAGGTAATCAATCCACAGCGTCTGTTTCCCATTCACAAACATCACCTCAGCAACACCCGACTCCTCCGAATACGTGCACTCAAACACATGATCGCTCCCGTCGACCTCCGTCGTGATCCTCGTCAGAACCGCCGGCACAGGCAGGTTGAGACTCGCCGACGAACTTCCAGGGTATCCCGAGGCGGCCACCTCCCTGATGGGAATAAACTCGCGCGGGCGGTCACCCCCAAGGGTTCTAAACACCGGTGGTCTCTGCTCGTCTTTGCGTGGCCTATCCAACGCATCAATGGGCACACCCATGCCCATGTCAACGTCATTTTGCCGTGACCAGGTACTCGCGTCCGCAAATGGCTGCTCGTTCGGCCCAGGAAAGAACGACGACGACGACGGTGGCGGTGAGTCCACCACCATCGCTGCGTCCTGCGCCGCGGGCACCAGCGCAGCTCTCTTTGGCCCATTGCTGCTTGCGCCTCCTCCTATCCCAGAATTCACAGACGCGGAAGGAACGCTATTGAGCCCGAGCCGCTTCTTGTTATTGCGCTTCGCTACCAGCATGTTGACACGTTCGCCAGTACCGTTTCCGTTGACTTGATTGTGGTCGAAACCGGTGGATTGGGTTTGGGCAGATGGCGGCGGGAGAGAGGGATTGCGCGTGGGAATATGTGAGTAGCCCTCGGGGATAGGTGGAGGCGTGAAGCCAAACTTTGACAGGTACTGTTCTTGAGCCGAATGGGGTGCAATACCTTCCAATTCTTCAGGTTCGAAGTGGAAGACGGCTATTGTGCCGTCTGAGGATGCAGCGTATAAAGTAAGGCCATCCCAAGACCTAAAAGAACAATGTCAGCGATAACAAAGGCTACGTTCACACCACCAGCAGGAGATAGAGCCCAACCACCCCAGCTGTGTTCGAAAACTCGTAATCTATGCTGCTCGCAATCAACTCAGGTGGTCACCTATACTTGCAGAAGCACAGCCGAGATGGTTGGATTTCAATCATGGTGGTTCCTGCTGGCGGTGTCCTCGGAACGTACCAATTTAAATCCATGATTTGCCTATCAAAGACTTCCTTTGCAACAATAAGGGGTCGGGCAGACTTTGTCTGCCATACAGAAACAGAACGGTCATCAGCGCCCAATGCGACAACAGAACATATGTTTGCCGTGGCTACGGACTGTTCCGGATTTCGCAGAAATATGTGGGGGTTGTAGGCCTATAGAATCGAATCAAGTCGTGTCATCGAAGAAGCCAAATAAACGTACTGCTACTTCGACTGTGTTTTCATGGCCGACGAGACTGATGTCGGATGTCCAGGTGTTGCGAGTGATGACGGCAGCGATGAACACGAAACCTTTATTGTTGGTAGCGTTCGATGCGGTTATATGCGCGCCATCTGGCGACCAGCTGCGAAGCATAAGTAAAGTGCTTTCGAGCAGAATGTGTTAATCTACCTTAGCCGTCTGAAAAAGGTACTTCCTGGAGAATGCTCAAAGGGTTTTGTTACTTCAGCTTCAAGACCCCAATCTGTCGTTCTCCATATTTTGACAGAACGATCGTCGGATTGAGTAGCCAAGAATTCTCCAACAGGATCCCAGCAGACTCCCTTTACAAATCCTTGGTGCTGGTCTAGTTTCCTGAGGCGTTCTAAGTAACAATTAGTACGGAGAACACTGCTAGAATGCATTTCCATACCAAGGGTATATCCACACCAGATAAGGACCTGTGAATCGAGTCCGACCGAGGCCAGATATCTGTCTTCTGGCGCCCACGCGAGGTCCGTTACATCTGAATCCGTATTAAGCAATTATTGTCAACAACACGGGACACGGCTTACCACTTTCATGGCCAGGAAGCCGTTTCATTGGTCTCCACCCTTCTACATTCACCTCGTCGGAACCCCACACTCTCCCTCGGGCGCTCCTACAAATAACATAAGCAAAATACGGATATTGAAACGCAAAACGCACGGGTCAAGGTCCCATATCATCACAATTTCGTCGTCACTCCCACTGGCGAGCCACCGTCCGGAATGCGCCCACCGCACACAGAGCACCGGACCCGTGTGCATCGTTAATGTGCACAGCGACTTGGGCGGCTTCCCAGACAGCTCCGAGGCGGGATTGAGTATCGGCTTAGTGCTCCATATCCGCACTTTGGCGTCGAGGCCGCCAGTGGCTATGCGCGATCCGTCGGGGTGGACGTGTACGGAGAATATCGACAGCCGTTTCGAAGAGTCTCCTTTGTTTCCCGACGTGTCCTTGTGCGTGACCCACGCCGGCTTGGTAAAGTGCATTTCCGCCGCGAGCTGTACCCGCGTCAAAAAGAGTCGATACTCCAGAGAACGACGCACCTGCGGTACCCCGGAAAAATGCTAGAAAAATCGAGGACTGTAGCGTTCGCTTGTGCGTCTTGCTAACGACGGCGCTACAGCGGCGACGACGACGACGACGGGGATGTTCAAAGGACCAAAATGGGAACCCTAACCAGATCCGGCACTTCTCATCCAGTCAGATCTGGATCTTCCGTGATCGAGCTTATGTGATCGCGTTTTAATAAAACGCGTCTTCAACAGTTGTCCCTCAAGTTCAAGATACTCCTGCTCTTCGGCAGACCATTCAGTAATGCAAACTCGTACAATATCTCAATCCCAAGATTGGAGAATGCGCCTCTGAACACGTATTCATTGAAATTCCAGAACACTTTACGCGCCAAGGGCCGCCGGACCGGTATATTTCCTCATCTCTTTCACCGTCTTTAACCGTCCAAGGTTTCCCAACAACCACCACCATGACAGAAGGCCGTATCGATATCCATATGCACATATGCCCTAGCTCCTTCCACGGCGCTCTCACTAATCTGAACGTGGCTGGACCTCCTTGCTCGACATCCGCCGGCGCAGTCGATGCTCTCAAAGCGCTGAACGTCTCGAAAGCGATCTTCTCGTGTTCAGTACCAGGGCCTAGTGTTGCGGGGTCTGGAGCTGCTGGAAGAGAACTTGCACGGGCGTGTAACAGAGATTGCTTGGAGTTTGTGAAGGGCGATCCGGAGAAGCTGTTTTTCTTTGCTGCGACGCCTAGCTGGGTAGATGTGGAGGGTACGTTGGCGGAGATAGATTTTGCATTGGTGTGTTGTTTCAAGCCTCAACAAGTGTATTTATTGAGGTTCGCGAAAGGTCGAGAACAAACTCCCCGGAGTTGTCGTAATGGCTACCTATGAAGACAAGTGCGTGCAGTTCAAAGGATCGGATCCAAGTTTTAATGCGCAATAGACTTCTCGGGGATCCAATGTTCGTACCCATATGGGATCGACTCAACGCACTCGGAGCCATTGTATTCATCCATCCCACCATCAGCGATATGTTCGCGTCATTTATACTGCTTCTTGAAATACATTATAACATCTGTTCTACAGAAAACCACCTCTTATAGCTGGAAAGCTGCAGCAATTCGTAGCGGACTTTCCCCACCAAACGACGCGTAACGCGCTTGACCTTGTACTTTCTGGAACGGTTACGACACATCCCGATGTGAAGATCATCTTACCACACGCGGGCGGTACGTTGCCGTACCTCGCTGACAAGGTTCTGGCGTCCTGTGCTCCAGCGACTTCGATATCGCGTGATGAGATGTGTGTATAATTAGTCTTGCCCAAATGCGACTGGCGTTGATGATTTATTTTAGCAAGGCAGCGTTCTCGAGCTTTTACTTTGACGTGGCGCTTTCCACCGGACGGTCAGTCGTATTCGAGAATGCATTTTCTCCGATAAACTCATATACCTTTGTCCAGGATACCAATGCGGGCTCTCCTAGATTTTGCAAAGCCTGGTCAGTGCATCCTCCATCACAAGTATCCGTTCATTCACATGCCCGCAGATCGCGTCCTTTTCGGGTCAGACTGTACACTATGCACGCCGACGGACACACCCAAGGAGATGGCTGATCAGCTGGACAAATTCTTGGACACAGAGGAAGGGAAAGTGTTGGCTGGTGTCATCAGTGGGAATGCGGAAAAACTGTTCAAGGGGAAACTATAATAGTGTGGGTCTTCTTCGGTTGCGAGTACTGGTGGAAATTTTGCTTATTGTTGTTATAGATCTATGTCCAAAGGCAGATATAAATATACTTTGAAAGCCTGCCACAGGTTGAAATTCATCGGTTACTTATCGGCGGAGTCCTGCCCTCCGACAGTGATAAGGTTGCGCACCGTGGTGTTATCGCTGCCTCTCCAACTTGTTCTCCTCCCACGACTGTCATTGATAGTGCTAACATGTCCGAACTCGCTAACATCCCGCTCGCCATCTGTGGCATCTCATTGCTGACCTACGTCGCCTACTGCGCCATATCAGCGAAGAAAACGCGACGTCCCCCGGGTCCACGCGGTCTACCAATCATCGGTAACGCTTTACAGATTCCGGCAGATCGACAGTGGCTCAAGTGGGATGAATGGAGGCGGGAGTACGGTTCGCCAGCCTGACTGTCTAGCACGGATGTACAGCAGGACTCATGATGCGCTTGTAGGTGATATCATGCAGGTAAACGTGTTGGGCCAGCCTACGGTTATATTGTCCTCGCTCAAGTGCGCGAAGGATTTGCTTGAGACGCGAGGTACGCGTCCCACCTACCGATGCTTCCTATAGTGAAGTGTACTGTTCATCTTAGGAAACATATACGCCGACCGACCGTCTGCTGTTATGGCTGGAGAACTGTTCGTGATTCCGGTCTCGGTTCGCGTCAGGCTAACGGGCAGGAAAGTGTAGGCTGGAATCGCGGGCTAGGATATACGAACGCATCTGGAAACCCTCGTTTCCGCGAATTCAGACGGTCGTTCCACCAGTTCATGGGCCCGAGAGCCTGTGAAAGTCAGCAGATGAGGGAAGTACAAGAACGGAAAATCTAAGGTGACTCACATCAGGTTCTTGATTCATTAACTGAGCGAATACCATAGACTTCTCGGCAGACTGATGAGGGATCCGGATAACTTTGCCACACACGCTCGGGAGTCAGCCCGGTCCTTTTCCTCTTTATCTATAGTAACACTTATCTCTTCCCCAGGTGCACTTCCTCGACGATTCTAGTCATGTCCTACGGATATCCCGCGCATAAAGGCGATCCTCTACGGCTCGTGAAGATTGCCGAAGATGCTATGCATGGGTTCGCAGTCGCGTCTGAGCCTGGTCGATGGTGGGTCGATAGCTTTCCTCTGCGTGAGTGCCATTTTGTCTATAATACTCTGTCGACCGTTGGCTAGTCAGGTACATTCCTGGATGGTTTCCCAGCGCGTCATTCAACGGTACGCGAAAGCTATGCGAGAAGATCTTGATCGGTTGTATGACATTCCGTTCGACTTTGTTGTGCGTATGATGGTACGTCGAATGTGTCCCATTGGTGGTTTCCCTGATAACATCATAGTTCCGTAGAGAAAAGGGACCTTTCAGCCTTCATTCTTGTCGAATTACTTGGAAGAGAATAAGAACGCCGCCTCACCTGTACCGGGCTATGAAGAACTTGCGAAAGCAGCGGTGCCTCTTTGTATTCTGGCGGAGCAGAGACTGTATGTTATTGATCTGTATAATTCTTCGCCTTGTCGCGCTCATGCCATGGGTAGACGCCTTCGGCTTTGAACTCCTTCATCCTGGCGATGACACTATACCCAGATATCCAAGCCAAAGCACAAGCCGAAATTGATTCCGTATGTTCCGGGAGTCTACCACGCATCGCGGATAGAGATCGTTTACCGTACGTCTCTGCATTGGTAAAGGAAGTCTGGCGGTGGAATCCGAGTGTTCCGCTAGGTATGTTTTCCTTGCTACACAATACCGTGACACCGTTTCCACCCGACCGATGACCAGGGCTTCCGCACGTCGCCAGCCAAGATGACGAGTATATGGGATACACAATCGAGACAGGCTCAGTCATCTGGGCGAACATATGGTCTATGATGCACAACGAGGATACCTTCCCTGATCCGTCCGCTTTCAATCCAGAGCGATATCTAGTCGGCGGTCCTCGGGCGAAGAATGCGTCAGAGGCAGTCGAGAGCTCTTTTGGGTTTCCCACTTCCAGTTCGTCAATCTAGAGAGGCCTCCGACCCCCTCCCCAGTCTCTATTCTACTTTTCAGACTATCCCACCTTCCTTACTGGGCCATATTTGCCATACTCAGCCCAGGCACACCTTTTTGCTGTCCTAGACCATGGAACTCAGATTTTCGTTATGGTTTGGATTCATGTTTTCTTTTCATTCTACTTGTTCTCCCTGAGAATTTACAACATGATTTGGGACTTCAAACAGTTATGGATTGTCATCCAGTACCAACACAAGTGCAGGCGATGAAGTGATAGTCGCTCGGAAGCCTACATATAAATTTAGACGATCCAGTATAACGATATCTAGCGCCGAGTTTCTCTTTAACGTCTTATAGTCGTAAGATATCATGCATCATGGCTTGTAATCATAGAACTTTAGCAAAGAGTCCTTAAAACTTGTGTGTTTTGCTGTACTACAATTAACTTTATGAAAGCACTCGGGAGACTAAATTTAAGTATCGATTTCTTTCGTTTTGTGCCAACATATATTACTACGAAACCTGAGAATCAGTAGCCTCAAGTGCTTCGAGTAGATCATGCACCAAATCTCTTGTATTCTCCGAACGAGGGGTGATATTGCACTTGAACGGTCGGGATGACTGGATACTCGAACATCAGAGGCTACGAGGACACTGGATGAATTGTCTCCGTACCTGATAAACCCATCATATTCCACGACCGGCAGCACCTCAGCTCGGGTCACAGGATCAACAACCGTCCTTATATCAAAAGTCGCCAGAATCGTAGCAACAGCCAAAAAGACACTGTTCTCGGTGTAGAACGTGAGAATGTTGCTGACAAAGGTGACGGCTTCCCGGCTTCTGCCCGTTTGGAACGAAATTTAGATCTACATGCACTTTCAAACGTTATGGATTGTCATCCACTGCCAGTTAAACATGACAGATATTTTCAGTCGACATCGCAGGATAAGAGAAAGCATCTATATTGATGAGCTAGGCGGGACTGGTCAGGTCTTTGGACCGCACTCATGAGAGGAACTAGGGAACAAAGGAGGCGTGGGAATTGTTAACTTCGGCGCGAACGGCCGCGGCTGCTTCTTGGCTTGGACCATCTACCGCAGTACCTTTCTCAAATCGTGTTGCGACAGAGGACTGCATATAGGCATAACGCCATTGCTAGCGACCAGCCTACCAGGGCCACACGAGGTCTATCGTCCCGGAAACTTTAGAAGGGGGAGTGCGATGTTGTGGAGAGTAGTTGCAAGTTGTAAAGGAGCATTTGGTGAGGTCCCATTCTCTGCAGATTTTTTGTGTCCAACTCACTTGGATTCAAGCGACGCGACAATCAACTTTAGAGAGCGCCTCTATCGCTATCATTGCCGACTAATAAACGATATCGAAGACACGCTACGGCGTTGAACGCACTTCATCCTTCATTACCAGGCGCGTCAGGCAATTTTGATTACATGCGCCGAGGAGCCTGGTCCAGCATCGCCTTCACGTACGTCCGGCTTAGGTTCCTATCGCCTTGACGGCTTGGCTTGAAGAGTCTCAGTGGCAACGCATATGAGTCCCTATATACTCCTAGGCGCGTCGACGCATCTACACGAGATTGCTTCGTGGCATGATTGCTGCAGGAATGTCACTCCTACTACTAGGCCACTTCAAGAAGGAGCGTCTACCGCGCTATCCTTAAGAGCAGACGGATGAGAGTTATCCCCGTCCGGGAATATATCTTACTCGGTCTCACAGGTACCCGCTTCGTCGGTGGCGCTACTACTTTCAATACCGTATAGACGTAGGTCTGTCTGCTTTCTTGCTACGTCCGTATCTCTAACATTGACTTTCTCATTAGGCACTGCCTTTGCAACGAGCCGATTTATCCCAGCGGCGCCTAAAGAACCTTACGTGTGGTACAGCTAAACATAGTCGTGGTGGTGTCTGTACAGCTTCCAAGTCTCTGTTCTACCCTTGCGTTCATCATGTCCATTTTCTTTCGCAAGCGAGGGGCTTCTTCTAATCGACGAACGCGGGCAAGCGCTCCCAATATTGAAGGATTTCCTCCCACCGTATCCATTGTGACTGTCCGCACTGTCGGCGTCAATCCAGCGCTGTGGTCTCAGCCTCGTCTGCGCTACATCACCGACCAAGTCGTACAGTAGACGTCGGGCGACGGACAAGGCCATGACGGCTGCTAGCACTCTGGGCACCGTCGTAAAGGATGTCGGGGAAGCGCTGGAAGGCTTCCCAATCGTGAAAGCTGTTGCGGGGCTTGTTGTTCACTGCTGTTAAGATTGCCGACGTGAGTGCTTTCTTCTCGACTTTTATCTGTCTGATCGCGATGTTGGTAGGAATGTCAAGTCTGTAAGGATGCGGTGAAGAGCTTGTCCGATCATCTAGAGAAGACGACCGCCGATATCGTTCGCCTGGTCACAGAGATGGCTCCGCATAGGGAACGTATGGACCCCGCCAGGCGCAATAGAATTCTGCAAGCGCTTGCGGAAGTACTCTCGGTGTGTAGGCTTAAGATTTCATATGTCAACTCGCTCACATCTTTTTGTTCAGACTTGTCCAGGAGATCGAGCAAAAGCTCGTCATGCTGAAGCGGTACACAAAATGGAACCGCCTACTTTTACGAAGGACGGCGCTGTTGAGGCAATTTGGGGACTATGAGCGCGACCTGGACAGGGCGGCGCAGACTTTCCAGGTGAGTTTTGGGATGTCCTCGCTTTCTGTGTTCTCATTGGCCGGTGTAGCGCGACTTGCTGTGCGGCATAGCCACGGATGTAGCTGTTATCACTAATAGTAAACAGCCGGGTTCAAGAAGTGCGGAGATATCGGCATTTTTTTTTTCATCAGCAGGGGTTCGGGATAATCCCCGAGTCGGAGTAAAAGTAGAAGTGAGAAATTGATGCCGAAAGTAAAAGACCCCGCATAATACAGTTCTTCTTCTTCTCGGTAGTTCTTCTAGGACCTTGTCCAGAATAAACCCTCCTTCCCTCCTTCCTTCCTTCCTGATCCCAAAGTCGGAGCACCGCCGCGATGATTGGCTTCGGCACACTTATGGCGTATGGTGGATGGATGAATGGCCAGGGTTTCATCTACTATGCTGCTGTTGTCGCTGCCGCTGCCTCTTAAAGAACCTGATGGTCACGGATATCGACCAGCCCAAGCAGTGCATGCAGTTCTTCCTCCTTACACCCACCGTTGGGAACATCGTGCTTGCTGGACTCGAAGTTGCCGACGCGGTGGCGCACAGAGTCGCAGAGGGCATACCTCTCCTTCTTTGATCCAAGAGAGCAACATTGTATACCCTTGTAGTTACATGAATATACCCGTTTCCCATATTCCTTGGCCAAGCGACAACTCTGATGCTACGCGAACTCGTCCCCGCAAATCTTTGGATGTGGCCGTACGGGGATTAAGAAAGCCCCGACACGGATGCCAGGCCCGCAGATTGCCCGCAGATGTACATATGGCGACCCCGAGTTGCACTTTGAGTAACCGTGATACTACTGACTTCACTTGGTCATCGTGGGGGGCTTCAAGTGAACCGATTACTTTAATTCCTGAAGCAAAACGCTGGCACTACGCTAAGTGTTGTTTAATGCAGTCACCTTAGTCAGCAGGGCGGCTGTTTTCGCACCACCATCAGCTTTCCTGTGAGTCAGTTCGACGATCGGCACCTTGTCGCTTTCGACGGACCTCCAGACTTGCTATATATTCTTGATGCCTGGCTTCTCACGTATCGCTTGGTTGTTGACAGGTGGAATCTGCTGGGTGCTGAACCAACGACCGCCCCCTTCAAGTTCTTCAAGCTAGTCGACATGGGCCATTCTCACTATGCGAGATTGTACCTACCTCTGCTCGGCCTAAATTTACGCTGCATCACAACGTGTTGACTGTCTCACCAGTCCTCATGTTTCGATGCGTTGATGCTCATTTCGGGACGATCCATCAATTCTGTTCTTGCCGTTCTATTATTCTCGTCTATTCTAGGGCCTTGATTTCCTCACAACAGCATCCAAGGCTTCCCACACCCCATTGTCAAGGACGGCGCTTAGACATGCCCCCTCTCGTTATAAGAGTGTGAGTGTCTTAACAGTCCTTATCAGTCTTCTCCTCCCAAAAGGCTCTATCAACACATTGCCTTCCAAACCACCACAATGCTTGAGTTCCTTAACCAGCAACCGCCGCCCCCAAATTACTTGGTGAGTACATTCATCGCATGTATGGTTTGCAGGCCTCTGCTCAGTGGTACAAAGCGCCAATATGTGTGGATCTATGCTCCCGACTGCCATGATCCTTACCATAGAATTCATAAAGAATGGGCATATGTGTTCGGGTACGATTATTCCGTAAGTAACGTTGGTGTCTAACTTGTGTTCAAGTTCATCTGCCTGACTCAATCTCCTCAGAGATCGGGTCTGGTTTATATCGTTAGGACGCAGAATGATGAGAGGGTGCATCTTCCACCTCACCAGCTGAGGCCTTATAGCTGAAGTACGCCTGTTCCTCTCGTTGTCAATCTGTCTCTCTAATTCAAGGACCAAGACCTTATATCTAGCCCAAGACGCAGTGTGTCGTCACCTATGTGTAGTATACCCTCATCATGCTATCTATCGGACTTGTATGTACTACTTAAATCACTGTTGTATCGCCATGATTTTGCTCTTACTATGCTCTCTGTACAATCTGGAACTCAACGGACGATAAGATAAGATAAGACAAAGCTGATTTTGGCGACCCTGAATGGACTCGCTGCTGTGGAAACACGACCATGACATTTGGATCGGTCCTGTGTTCACAGTGTTGGACTGCCATGGACTCGTTGAATGTTTTTTTTCGCCAACGACTTACTGGCCGCCATTCCTTCGTCATGGATGACGCATGGCTGCCGCGGTTCGAAGCGGAAATACCACTACACGCCACCTTCATCACCCCATAGCAGCGCGTTCATCTTGGGCGCAAGTGAAAGAAAATACGTCCGTTTCTCTCTCGTCAGATGCGCTGCTCAATGCTGAACGGCTTAGGTGTGCAAGTTGGTCTACTAAAAGTTGATGACACGAGTCCTTCCTTGGCGCTTGGCCTTTATTAAAACAAATGGGCGTTTTCAGTCCTGTGTTACGCAGCATTCAGCGGCGACTTGATATCAACTCGCGCTCCTCGCGCAGCTTACCAGCCATGCAATCCATCGTAATGGCCGATTCGACATATGCAGATGCGGGCGCAATGCTTCAGCGAAATTAACCCCCAGGCCCAGATTCTCAGATCTTGATCGAGCGGGCTGTCGGTTAGCAGAGATTTACAGTAAGTCCGTTTGTCTAAGATCTATGATTCGCCGTCATACGTTGCGTTTAGAGATCTGGCACGACAGTCCGACTCGCATCATCCTGGCGTTGCATGCAAAAGTTTTCGCGTCCAAGTTCGACCGCGCTGTGTGTCAATGCAGCGCCCATTGGTGTATATAATGGAATGATTCAGGACATCTATCGTCAGAATCTGGTGCATTCTACAATCATTCGAGCAGAACATGTCTTCCTCCATCGTCTCTTACTTTGCTCTCTCTGCTAGCGCACCAGCGGCTTTCAAGTCGCTGAAGCAGTCCATCCCGCACTTCAGTCTCTGTTTGCAGTCCCAACTGCAACGGAATTCCAAGCCTGCTGGGAACTTTGCCGTCTTCAGAACGGCATGGGTTGTGCGACTGTCTTCCTTCCTGTTGGTAAATGACCTCCTCACTTCTCCTGGTATTACAAGGCTGATGTTGTTGCTTGTAGCATGGTCCATGGCCATGGTGTACCATGCACAGGCCAATCTTACCGGTCTCGAAGCACTCACACGTGCCTTCGTCTACTTCTTCCTGTGCATTGGGATCAAGTGCTTGGTACGTGACCGCGTTTCAAGATACGTGGTTATCAGAGATTGACTTTTCCTTGATCAGATCATGACCATCGACGATATACTTGACTATGACATTGATGCCAATGTCGAACGAACAAAGAAGCGTGCTCTTCCCCGCGGGGCCATCTCCATCGAGCGTGCATGGCTCTTCTTCGCGATGCAAGTCGTCATTGGGGTTGCTCTAGCCTATAAAGTTCTGAGTGCCGATGCGTAAGTCTCGTCGATACGAGTTTCTTGTATATGACTAACGTCTATTTCAGTCTTGCCATTTCAATGACCGTCTGGCCACTCTACGTTCTCTACCCCACCTGCAAGCGGTGGATGTCATTCGCACCCGTCCCTCTTGGACTCATGTTTAACATCGGCATCTTCATGGGCTGGGCTGATCTCACCAAAGATGGCCAGGTTGCCTTCGACGCCCTCGTGCCCATCTACGTCGGCGCCCTCCTGTGGACCATCACCTACGAGACTGTCTAACAACACCAGGACAAGGTTGATGATGTGAAGATTGGCATGAAATCGCTCGCCATCTTCTGCGGAGAATACACGATTCCCGTCTGCACTGCTACCACCTTGGGCTTCGGTGCGTTGATGGCATATGGTGGCTTTGTCAACGGCCAGGGTGTGGTGTACCTTGCTGCCGTCGCGCTTGCCACAGCCATTCTGTTAAAGAACCTCATGGTCACCGACATCAACCAACCCAAGCAGTGCATGAACTTCTTCCTACTCACTCCTACTATCGGAAACATCATCCTCGGCGGGCTTGTTGTCGACGCAATTACCCACAGAATCGCGGAGGGTATTCCTCTCCTTCTGTAGTCAACACCCCACCTTGTATACCCTTGTGTTACCATGAATATACCCGTTTCTGTGGAGTTCCTGATGTGCATTCGTAAAGCGACAAGTCTAATTCTAGCCGAACTCGTCCCCGCAGATCATAGGGCTTGACTATACGGGGCATTGGTCACTTCCCGACACGGATGCCAGACCCGCAAGTCTATGGCGGCCCCGAGTCGGGATTTGAGTTGCCGTGCGACGAGATTGGAGATATGGATGACTGAGTCGTTTCGCCGATACTCTCAGGTTTCGGTAGGCGGACATCTCCCGCCGTGCTTACATGGAAGCCTTCTCCTCATTGCGGGCCGCGGCGCGCGCCACACTATACGCCCGGGTAGTTGTTCAACAGATATGGTTGTGTGGTCACACAGGACATATGTATTCGTCATCACGCAAATACCTCGCCATACACTTTCGTACATAGTCCCCGTACTTGACTGTTCGAAGACTTTGGGAGAAACAGGAAAGGCCCAACTTGCCTTCAACTTGCTTGTCAACGGGGCGCACGACCATGGGCTCACGAGTACGCTCTCTTCAATAAATATGAGAAATGCCCCGCTGAGAATAATATCCTGATTCATGAAGAGGATGCCAGGCTATAGTCGAGCTTGACTGCTGTGAACAAGATTTGTTTCGGAGTCTGCCGATCATGATAAGATAACATGGCTACCCTGATTGCCTCTGGATTGCCTCTTGCTTCTGACCTTCATTGTGCTAATTGGCCGACTTTTCAAACGCGCAATGACGAGGAAAGGTCCTACTTTGACGGGGCGTTCTGGAAAATGAACGCCTTAGGAGCTCCTGCGGTGCTAGCATCTACTCTTCCTGCGATGCCACGAACAGCGCGTGTGGTCACAGGATCCCCATCTTAACAGTATACGCCCGCGCAGCACAGGACTCCAATTTTCTCTCTGTCGGGCATCGACGTCAAACACATTGACGCAGGATCTGATAGCCTCCGCGAGTATAAGGGGATGCGGGCGCAACGATATCTGAGATCGTTCAAATCTGTGCGGTTAACGCTTTACTGTCAATCGTGAGTGACCGCAATCTAATCCCGAATGTACATGATCGCGCTGACTATCTACGTTTAGAGATCAGGTATGGCAGTCCGACTCGCATCACGGCAGGCGGTCAGACATTTTTCGTTCCAAGTCTCAAGGACCTACACAACCAAGCAGCGCCCAGAGGCGTATATAACCGTACACATGAATTCCATGGATCCTCAGAATCCTACGGTTTCTACATCCAGTCGAGCATAACATGTCTTCCCCTGTTGCTTCCTACTTTGCTATCGCCTCCTCCGCCCCAGTGGCTTTCAAGTCACTGAAGCACTCCCTTCCCTCCAAGCTTTCGGCGCTCCAGTCTTTGCTTGCAGTTCCGACTGCGACTGAGCTCCAAGCTTGTTGGGAGCTTTGCCGTCTTCAGAACGGCATGGGATGTGCAACGGTTTTCATTCCAGTTGGTAAGCCGATACTTCATAAGCACTCGAAGCATGTTACTGACTTGATTTTCTTAGCTTGGTCCATTGCTATGGTCTACTATGCTCAAGCCAATCTTACTGGTCTCGAGGCCCTTACACGTACTTTGGTCTACTTCTTCCTCTGCATCGGAATCAAATGTTTGGTACGTGACCGCGTTCTTGCTCACCTCCTTTATCAAAGATTGACTTTTCCTTGATCAGATCATGACCATCGACGATATACTTGACTATGACATTGATGCCAACGTCGAACGAACGAAGAAGCGTGCTCTTCCCCGCGGGGCCATCTCCATCGAGCGTGCATGGCTCTTCTTCGCGATGCAAGTTGTCGCTGGTGTTGCTTTGGCTTACAAGACCCTCAGTCCCGATGCGTAAGTCCCTAGCGTCTTGGTTACGATGCTCCATTCTCATTGCTGTTTATACAGTCTTGCCATCTCGATGACCGTCTGGCCACTTTACGTCTTGTACCCCACCTGCAAGCGATGGATGTCATTCGCACCCGTCCCTCTTGGACTCATGTTCAACATCGGCATCTTCATGGGCTGGGCTGATCTTACCAAAGACGGTCGGGTCGCCTTCGACGCCCTGCTGCCCATCTACATCGGCGCTCTCCTATGGACCATCACCTACGAGACCGTCTACCAACACCAGGACAAGCTTGACGACGTGAAGATTGGCATGAAATCGCTTGCCATCTTCTGCGACAAGTACACGATCCCCGTCTGCACCGCCACGACGATTGGCTTCGGTACATTTATGGCGTATGGTGGATGGATGAATGGCCAGGGTTTCATCTACTATGCTGCTGTTGTCGTTGCCACTGCAATCCTCTTAAAGAACCTGATGGTCACGGACATCGACCAGCCCAAGCAGTGCATGCAGTTCTTCCTCCTTACACCCACCGTTGGGAACATCGTGCTTGGTGGACTCGTTGCCGACGCGGTAGCGCACAGAGTCGCAGAGGGCATACCTCTCCTACTTTGATCTCAGAATGATGTTATATACCCTTGCACCCCTATGAATATACCAGTTTTCGTCTTTTGCTTTCGGCATGATCAGAATATCCTTTCTCTGTTACTCGTAGACAATAACTAGGTTTCTACCACCTCTTCTTTGAGTCGAAGCTTTAGAATTAGCTTGAAATGAGATAAGATAAGCACGTCAAGAAGCACGTCTCAAACAATCAATCACCGCTTTCCTTTCGCGTAGTTCGAGCCACTTTTTCTTGCTGACTTCCTTATCCCTCTGCGCATCTAGTACTAGGCCCAAAGGCGCCGGCGGTATGGGCTTGCTCCGGCTCGCAGTCGACTACGTCAGAGGGCAATGCTGTGGCTGTGCTGAATGGCACCTACTTATGAACGCCTTGCAACGGACGATTCGGACCAGAATCCCCCATCTCCATCACCGCCGTCGACCAAAAGGCGTCGAATAGCCCTTCTCGCTACTTCATTTATCCTTCTCGCCTTTCTCTTCTTCAAACTTGGCCAGTGGTCATCTCTGCCGACTCATACCTCTCCGGATCACATACCAGAGCCCGACTCCGAGTTGGACAAGGGAAACGATACAGAAACCATGACTGGCAAATACAGCGTTGGATAGTGCGTCGTTTCTCCTGTTAAATGGACTTGACTGACTTGTACCATAGCTTCGTCAATTGGTACGCTTTACAGGACTTTCCTTGACTTGAAGTTAACGTCTCTTTAGGGGCATATACGGTCGCAAATTCCCCCCTTCCCTCATTCCCGTACAGGATCTCACCCACATCCTTTACGCCTTTGCCAACATCGCTCCAGCCACCGGCACAGTCTCCCTGTCCGATCCTTGGGCTGATCAGGATATCCATTATCCCGGTGATTCTTGGAATGACGTGGGGACTAACCTCTACGGCAACTTCAAGGCCATATACAACCTCAAGAAGGCCAACCGTCACCTCAAACTCCTCCTATCCATTGGTGGATGGACATACTCCCCCTCCTTCCACCCTGTCGTCGTGAATCCTGCTCTCCGAGCTGAATTCGTGCGATCTTCTGTCCAGCTCCTCGAAGACTACGGTCTAGACGGCCTCGACATCGACTACGAGTACCCCAGAATGACGACCAGGCTCGCGGTTATGTCGACCTGCTTCGCGAGCTCCGCGCTGCCCTCGACCACCACGCCGCCCAAAAGCGCGCCAATTACCGTTTCCTTCTCACCATCGCCGCGCCATGCGGGCCGGACAATTACCAGAAACTCCGTGTCCGCGAGATGGACGCCTTCCTCGACTTTTGGAATCTCATGGCCTACGACTTTTCCGGCTCGTGGGATTCCATTGCCAATCACCAAGCAAACCTCTTCGGCCCGCCCATCTCTGCGTCGCAGGCCGTCGGGTTCTACGTTTCGGCGGGTGTCAACCCCGCCAAGTTGATCCTGGGCATCCCGCTTTATGGACGTTCCTTTACCAACACACAAGGCCCCGGGTCGCCATTCAATGGCATCGGGCAGGGTTCATGGGAGGCAGGCGTATACGACTATCGCGCGCTTCCCTTGCCTGGATCCCATGTCCTTCGCGACGAGCAAGCAAAGGCGAGTTGGACGTATGACTACTCGACTAGAGAGATGGTCTCGTTCGATTCAGAGGAAGTCGGTCGGTGGAAAGGTGAGTGGATTCGGAAGATGGGTCTCGGCGGAAGCATGTTCTGGGAACTTTCTGGAGATAAAGGTTCATCGAGAGACGGGATGGAGGGTGGGTTTGGGAAGGAGCCGCAGCCTGGTCAGAGCTTGGTAAGGGTCGTCAAGGACGCTATGGGAGGCTTGAAGATGCACGAGACGAATTGGCTACATTACGAGGGTAGTAAGTTTGAGAACTTGAAGAAGGGAATGCCTTAATTCATAAGACCTGTACATTACATTTACTCACACGCATGCATATTCTTGTCATTCGAGATTCAGCTGAGTGATATTTCTAAGAGCAGTACGATACATGATACAAAGCATTCACGAAAGATCGAGTACAATGATGTTAGTAAGTTCACGCCAGCACCACGAGCATCGTCCGGTCGTCCTCATTATCGTACAAATGCACCTTGTCCATCACAGTAAGCTTCCCGCTCCGTCCAAAAGAAATTGAACAAATACCTTCTACAATAAATGTGACCACACATTGTGGCCGACATCCCGTGGCACCCGTCGCGTCCGCACAACCGACACATCGGGGTCGAGTGCCATCCAGTTGAGCTGCCGGAAATACCGCTCTGGATGTTGTCGGTGTTACGGGAAACAGCCGGAACCGTCTGCTGAGGATCACAAACAAGAATGTCGACCCACGCGACGGCCTCGTCCTATCGGATGGTAAGTGAATATTACTGGTAAACAGGCAACAGAGCGTACATCGGGCTTTGTTGGAAGCATCCAAGAGCTTGAAATACCGGAAGTGAAGCTCGACCCGCTATGGGTTGTTTCCGGGGAGCTCGAGTGGGTGTGCTGAAACATCCTCAGTCCACGCGATCTCAAAAGAAGAACACAGCAGCTCACGGTATCCCTTTCCAGCTTCGTTGGAAAGCCGGTTCCGCAGACGTGACAGACATGATCAGCGTGGGTCTTGAAATGCCGTTCGAGAGCCTCAGTATCAGGAAACGGCTCGGCGCAATTTTGGCAGTATTCGTGGTGCGCCCGATAATGCTAATGTGGCGAACATGAGTATGTCGTTGAAGATAATTTGGGGTTTACAGACCTCGGCAAGGGCCGTCGAATCAAATACCCCTTCGCCACATAGCTCGCAACACGGATGGCGAAGTGAGTCCTGGTAGTGAGCTTGCAGCTCGCGCTCGTAGACCTTGTAGACGCGACAGTCTGTGTTTGCGCAGCTACGCTCGTGGGATCGAAGGTGCTGAAGAACGAGTAAATAAGACCGGCCGACAGAATTAGAAATGATGTACTCACCTCATCCCTCTCCTTGTCGTTCTGGAATCCAGCCCCGCACTCTGGGCAATTGGGATGGTGTGGGGAGCCTCTAAAATGTTCCTTGAGGGACTCCGCTGTTGCAAACGTCCGCCACGGCTTGCACGTCGGGCAGACGAAGTGCTCCTTCTTGGCGTGCTGTTAAGTTCAACGATGTAAGTGGCAGTATCGCAGGTATAAAGCGAGACGAGGACTGACCTTCAGCAACTCGTGCTTGACAGGGAAGCTGAGCGGACAAAGACCGCAATGATGAAGGTATGGCATGTTCTTTCGACCTGACACGGCTAAGTTGGGGATCAGCCTTTAAAGGTCCCTCTAACGTTGAGTATCGTCCACGAAACCTGTCACATTCAGGTCGAGATATTCGAAGGCACAGCTATCAAAGACAAACTTCGCATCAACTCACGGCGAATTATGGCGCTTTAACGCATTGAGTAAACCTACAACCCAATGTAACACGGTGAGAACGATCGCACTGGACCCAGGAACGTACCTCTCTCAACCTTGTAGTTGTTCCGCAGCGCAGTTTGCGGAGCCCAGCGCTTGAAACGGTAAAACGAGTCAGCGTTACTGAATAAATTATAAGACGCCACGAATAGCCAAACCAGGGACCAGAAATGCTCTGAGGGGCGGTAAGCAGTATTTCGGCTCAAAGCGGAAACGAAGTCTTCCTAAAGACCATCTTCAACTTCTGAAGTCGAGCAGCCGAGACCAGATAGTAGCCGCCGTGTTTGGATCGCGCCACATACAGTGTGCTGTAAGCCCTGCCGTACAGCTGAGCACGAACCTTGGAAAAAAACCTAACATCGATCAATTCGCTATACATAGAACGCGCACAGAGAAAGCCCTTAGGAGTATAAACCATGCAGTTGTCGTGCATGGGAATGAGATAGAGTTCGAGATGTAAGAGCGTGACTGTCGCGGAGATTACCTGCGTCGCCGTAGGCAAAAATAAGCAGGCGGTTCGACCCGAAACAGGACCGTATCGATTAGCCAATGATGCAAAATCGTGGCGCACGAACACTTGTTTGGCGCTATTGAGATCTCAAATTCTACCGCTCTGAGGCGGGTGATGAGAATCCAGGGATAAACGAACCCCGAAAACTTGAACCAGAACCAGAACGTGAAAGAAAACTGATTCACCGGTGATACTGATCCCGAACTTCTAATCAGCGGGGTTCTGAAAAAATTCCATCAGCCAGCTCTCGCATGAAGTCCCTGGCTCGGGCCGAGCCTCACGAGCATTCGGTATTCTGTATTGGGAACTTGAAGTTAAAATGACGACGGCGATCAAGGCCGTCGGTGAGCGCTTTGACGAAGATTCTGAATTTACCATTCCGTACTGGTGCAGTTGCCTCCGTCCACCAAAGAATCTTCAGACATCTTTACGCTGCTGAATGGAAGAATCTGGAAGGGAAGGACACTGGAGAGACAGAGTTAGACTGATTCAGAAAGGAAATGCGCTTACTAGGATTGTTATGTTGTTAGTTGTTGCTCTGTCATCGGTAATAGTCTTGACAGACATGGACCCTTCATATGAATGCAATACTTACCTCACTCGATAATTCCCACTCTTCACTTATCACAACTTCCCTGCCTGTTTTACATGAACGAAAGAAACATCCACTTCATATTCATATTCCAATACTCTATGGCGGGTCGAGCGTCCTCATCCATGGACGAACAAGGGAAATAAATGCACGTTAGTTCAAATAATGGCGATAACAGTCGAGCCAGGCCTTCTTTCCCGTTTTCTCGATGACATCCTGTCGTTATGTTAAAAGGTGGTCGAAGAGAAGAAATGGATTTACCCCGTGGCGGGAATTATGCGCTCGAAGTCCCACTGCGAGACCGTCTTCGCGTCACGCTTCATAGCCCTAGCAAATTCACACCACTCAGAATCAAGATCGAACAAACACGGACGAAGGGTACACATACTCTCTGTCCTGGCCCATCGTCCAAGCAAAGCGCGCGGCGGCCCAGCCATGGGGGCTGAATCCACCAAAAACGGGAATTTTGCCAGAAGTCTTGGACTTGGAGTATTGCTCCGTGGCGGGGAGGTTTAAGAGTAGGTCGGCTTCGATTAGCGTCTTAGAGGCGGGATGAAAGAAGGCGACGTCCTTGTTGACGAAGCCAGAGAAGTAACAATGTTGGATCTATGATATTGCTAATTAGCCGAGAAGAGATGTATATGACCACTTACATCGTCTTCAAACCCATATTTCGTATCAGGAGGATCTTTTCCCCAAATGCCGTCGAACTTGAGGTCCTTGTTACCGTGTCGCTCCACCACATCGGCCGGGGCAATGACTTTGGCGTTCGGATAGGCAGTCTTGTACTCGGCTATGAGAGTACACGCGTCAGTTCGTAAGATGACCTGCATATATGCGTGACCGGCTTACTGAGGAATAGATGGTGCACCCTGTCCGCCGATACGATATACCTGAACGTGATTGATGTGTGATAGCTGGAGGGTAAGAGCACATTACTCACTCTACCGGGCCCATCTTGTCCAGCGTGGATTTCGTCTCTGTGGATAAGGGCGTTGAAGCTAAGACCCAGACGCCGCCGTTGGAAAGTTTGACGGCCGTCGAACGTCCTCCGAAAGGAATAAGTCCGCCTCGAGCGAATGGCTTGGAGAAAATCCAGACATCTTTCGCGACCTGAAAAGATGTCGAGCAAGCGGTTTTTGCAGGAGAAATGGGGCGTACTTCACGAATAACAGTTTCCATATCTGACATGATGGTGGTAGAAAGCAAGGAGCAAGAGCAGGCCAAGACCGCCGATCACTGCAAAATGGTACGTCATGAATGTCATTTAGGAATGACGCGGTCCGAAAAGGCATCGAAAGCCTTGTAGATAGACAAAGCCAAAAAAACAGCGGGAAACGGAGAGAAAGTACAATTGTTGTCGTTCATTCACGTCAAGACTCAGAGCGAGGACAAGGACGTGCTGATTCCTAAAACGCTGTGACACATACCACGTGAGGTGACAAGTCATGGATTCTGGTGTTTGTTGTTGTGCTTTACCTTCATGGTGTCATTAGTTGGCATTTCTACGTGAAGGCTTGGGTGTCGCGGAACATACCACAGAGATCAAGGGTGAACGCGGCGGTCGTCATTACGGTTCGGCCAATGTTGTCCCATAAAGGTGGCAGTTTCTTTGTTGAATCCAGAATCCTCCCCGGCCCTCGTTCACTAGCATGCTACATCGTGGTATAGCAGTTAGTCGGCCGAAATATCTGCCTAATAGTAAGGAAATCATCATGAATATGTCACCCTCCAAGTTCTTAAATAATTTGTCGTTTCCTAGTTGCCCTCACCGATGCTGCGCACCCAATGTCTTGCACACGGCCGTTTTCGATAACGTGTAGCAGATCCATGTGCTAGATGGTTAGCACTTCGCATCTATTCTACCTTGCGATCGCTTCGCACTCCTCCTCCACATGGCAACGATTGATGGAGGTTTAGTCTCGTTTCGTCTAGCGCCTCCACCATGTCGTGCCCATCAAGAAAGATCAAGAATGATACGGGTCCCCGCTACCAATTGGGTGTTCCGAAGCGCTATTTTGGTCTAGCACGTTCAGTGCGAAACACTGGGGAGGTGTTTGTTTGCAAATAAAATACTCCATCGGATTGAGGACTCAGGACTCGATATAAAAGAATGGGAGGTAGTCCAATCCTTCAATCTATTGCATCCCCATTTTTTAGCTGATATGCTCGCACAGTCTTTCGTCCTTGCCGCTCTTTTTGCTTCGTCGCCAGTCCTAGCTGGAAAACGCGGCCTTGCTTGGCCATACTGTAAGTTCTTCTCGCATTTCGAATATGGCCTCATCCACATATTATTCCCAGACAATAGTCCGTTGTGAGTATTTATCGGACTATCATCCAACGGCTCTGACGAGCCGCCTTTCAGAGATCCTGCACTCTTGAAATCCGATCCCGTCAGTTGATTCTTTTTCGTTGCGGGTCGTATATTAATTCTGAGTTTCGTTTCGCAGGTGGTCGCCATGTACGCTTCCTGTTTAGACCTTGCCACTTCGCTTGACACCGCACTAGTTATGATTGGGAAACCTACCAGCCCCCATCCTCGAACGGCAACGGCGGTTTGGAATTCATCGGAATGCAACGCGCCACGGATGCCGATTCCAGTCCCATCGGCGAGCTCGCCAGTCGCGCCGCGGCTCAAGGATGGTCCAGTGCGTCTTTTCCTCTCTTCGTCATTCATCCCATTCACCGAGGACCGGCAGCCGTATTCACGCTGAACGAGCCCGACACGGGGATGATCAGTGCTGCCGACGCAGCCTCTTGGTACATAACTTATGTCAACCCTCTGGTGCGAAGAGTCTCTTTGAGACGTTCCCAAACATCATATTTAACTGACCCGCATTCACGACAGAATATCAAAAAGGCGCTCCCTGCTATCACGTCGAGCACAAGCTCCGGACAAGGACTCAGCTGGTTGGCCAATTTCATCTCGGCGTGTGGGGGCTCGTGCTATTACGATTATATCAACTTGGCGAGTCCTTATTCACTTTGTCGCATTCTGTACTGACCCTGTTCATAGCACTGGTACGGGTGAGTATGAAGGGAGCTCACTTCGAGCACGTCCGCTGATTGTATGAGCAGAGGGAGCTTCAGCGACTTCCAATCTTATATCGAAGGCGCCCATGCGATCTATCCTGTGCGTTTACGCTATTCCTTGCCAGTCACGCACGAACTAACCTTCCCAGGATACCCCGTTCGTTATCTCAGAGTTCGCGCTCGCCAACCCCGCCGGAGGTGCTGCTGACCAGTGCGTTTCTTATTTTCCAACTAGCCCTTCTTACACCGCCAAACGGCGAAACACTTGGAGCAAGTGACGGCATGATCACTCATCTGCCAGCGGCACGGTTACTTCTTTTCCACTAACCGCGACACACATTTTCCAACATCCGTTCCGACACTGGAATTTTCATTTGCATTCTCTTGTATTTTACATCTACGATTTCAAATATCATGGGCTGTCGGTCCGAACCCTATCTCGTTCGAATGTTATCTTAAGTCCATCTGTCAACACACCTGCAAGTCATCATGGCAAACGAAATTTATCGGGAGGCTTGTGCGTCGTCGTTTCTCTTATTGTTAACGAAGTCATCTCAAAGAATTTAATAGCCTTCATCTCTCGGATAAGCCCATCAACACACAGGACAGAATACCTCTGCATTGTTGGATGCGGAACAGCCTGGATGAAGAAGAGCGCGGCCATTCGACACGAAGATTCTGACAATCACATTGGCCATATCCGCAGAATCTCGAGAGCCGCAGATGGTGGCTCAAGTCCCATTCGCGTCGCCAGCAGCCCCTCGCAAATCGTCGATGATGACTTTGATATCGTCGACGATGTGACACCCGCCAGCACCTCCATCACTGTACCTGGGCCAGCAACCACCTCTGACGATGCTGATTTTCTCTACGATGATTTCGACCTTCCCTGGTTTTGTCAACCCACTTATGATCCTGATCCTGAGCCTGTGTCATCCGGTCAATTTTCCTTTGCAGATCAATACATGGACACGACGATGGACAATCTGGGCTCGGATACGAACTCGGAAACATCTTCAGAATATTCCGAGCTTCCAGCGACACCACTCCCTGATGTTGTTGTCACTGCCGGGGAGGAGCTTGATGCGATTGAGATGTATACAGACGAGGAGCGGGATATGACGGTGGGAACAGTACCTGTAGATGGTGAATGCTGGCCATGGCACAACCGCGAAGTGGGTAGATCCATTCAACATCATATCTTGTGCTCATCTCGTGTGCCAGGAAGCGTTACTGGATGTTATGACCGCTTTTCCGCGTGCTGTTTTCTCCGAGCCAGAGATGGACATCACGCGATGGTATGCGAAGCAATGTGGTGTGGAGAAGGAGCTTCCGACTGTTCGTCAGGTTAAGCTACACCGCGAAACTCTCCTACGTGTAGCTGGTGCTAATCCTACACTGCAAGTCGGTGCCTTCGGAAATCACTTCTCTACTTTGGACATTCGCGAGATCCTTGCACATGTAAGTGTAACCTTGTTGCCATCAATTGCCTACTGACCGTTATTCTATATAGGAGTGGGCGAATCCATTAGTGCGACCACATGTCCACGTATATCCCGAGGACTCCGGCGAAAGATTGTCAGAACCGCGCCAAGCAGCCAAATGGAAGGACGAAGTTGACAGTTCTTTCGCAGCTCCTATGGTGCGGCACAACAAGCACGATTACTTCGTGAATGAGCCGGCGCTTGTCGCTTTTGGAGACGATGGATGTTACGGACCAGTTTTGCCTTCGCGATGGTTCATGCGGGATGGTCAGATCTGGGCGAAGGTGCAGCGATTGCGTCCCCATCCCTCGTTACCGACTCTGGTCATTGATCTCAGCTGTGGTCAGGCCTGCGAAGAAATTCCTCTGACTTCGTTCATGTCATCCTTTCCCAAGTTCCAGAAATCACATCAATTTCATGGTCTCCCCGATCCGTCGAGGATTGAGTGGATCGCTCGCGCCGGAGATTGGGAAGATAGCGACTCACTCGAGTTTGAACCATGCAGCGTAGTCGCCCCAAATCCCATGCGGGAGAAGGCTAATGGACGTATGGTCATGTCAGTACCGTTATGGGTCTACTGCGACGACACATCGGGGAACGTCTCGAAGAAGTGGAATAAACACAACTCCATTCTCTTCACGCTTGCTGGGCTTTCACCGAAACTTGTCCATCTGCTAACCAACATTCATTTTCTCGCTACCTCGAATGTGGCCCCACCTCTCGAAATGTTTGATGCCGTCGTCAAAATGCTTGTGTACGTGAACTTGATTCACAGCTTGAGGAATCATTCACCAATATTGACATAGCGAAGTACGCGAGAATGGCGGAATCGAAGCGTATGACTGTGTTCTCAAGGAAATGGTACTCCTCTATCCTTGGATTCTTGGCATGAACGGCGACAATCCGATGCAAAGTGAATTCTCTAGTCATATCGGCATGACAGGAAAATGCTTTTGTCGGGTCTGCCACGTTGTCAAGACGCGACCAGATGCCAACGATGACCGTGGCGAGAAACAGCGGCTCAAAGACTTCGTGAATGTAAGTATGTTTAATTCTGTTATACGTCTTGTATTCATCGTCATTCAATAGATTGGGACTCCACGTTCCAAAGCCAGTACTATTGAGGCCCTCGAAAGTCAACTACATGAAATTCTACGTGGCGCTCCTACCGGTGCTGACAAGATCGCGACTGCGACAGGCGTTCGCGACCGGTACTTCCAGCATTTTGCCGACATACTCTCACAGACATGCGCCGCCATCAAAGAGGCACAGAAAAGCGATCCGTCTATTCAAGGAACGGCACACCTTATCAAGGTTCTAAAGGACCTTCACGCGACATTTCCTGATGATCTGTGGAGCCCGTGTCTCCGTCTTGAAGGCAAGTACACGTCTAAATCGTACTTGATGACTTGGGCTGTTCGTTGATTACTTATCAGAGTTTGATCCTACCTCTGACTCTCCCGTCGAGATCTTGCACGTCATCCTCTTAGGATTCGTCAAATACTTCTGGAGAGACGCCGTGTCCCGACAGAATGCTCAGAACAAGGAGATCCTCAAGACACGCATTGACAGTGTCAATGTTCATGGTCTTGGTATTGACAAGCCCCGTGGACATACCCTCGTTCAATATGCAGGCTCCCTGACCGGACGAGACTTTCGTGCCGTCATACAGATTGCCCCCCAGGTTCTCTACAAGATGATACCGGACCCCGCCTATGAAGCGTGGCTGGCATTACACCGTTTATGCACGCTTGCATTCCGACCGGTCATTAACAACAAAACACAATATCTGGTCCGTTTCGCAGTGACTTCATGGCACGGGTAGTGACTCACGACATTTCAGAGCGACCTAGCAACTGCTGTTGACGACTTTCTGGCACGAACGGCGCTATGGAATACGCAATGGTTCAATAAGCCAAGTTTCATGTAATTGTTCATATTGTAGAACATATTCGGCGATTTGGACCTGCTCTGTTGTCTGCCACCGAGGGCTTCGAGTCTTTCAACTTCGTGATCCGCATGAGGAGTATTCACTCCAATCGACACGCACCGAGTCTGGACATTTCGATGGCATTCTCACATCTCCATGCCGTTCGACACTTAATCAGTGGTGGTTATGTTTTTGACACGGTACTCAACCAGTGGCGCCAAGCGGGGAACTTTGTACGGAATCTTGTCCAGGACGAGATTCTTCTCAAGTTTATGGGAATGTCGGAGCTTGTGAAGGCTGATAACCACGGTTCTAACCACGGTAATGAACACTGATATGCTCAGTGTTGTAGCTCTACTGAATCATGAACAGATACGTACCAGCCTCTTGCTTCGACACCAATGGTGCCCTGGAAGGACACGCACACATTCTCCATCAATCCTGAACGGGCGGGACAGGTCATCAGTCCCGATACCTTGACACGAAATGCTCGACGGTCACCTTGGCAAATGGTGACGTTCTGCGACACGAAACGTTCGGGATCTTTGATGTCAACGATGAAACTCTCGTTGGAAAGGTTGTTGAGATACACGAGAACCTCAAACATCACACGATTGTTGGTGTTCTTATACAACCTTTCGATGTTGGGAGAGACGAAACCTTGCCATATCGATTTCCTGCCTTGACGATGCGAGCGGGTGGGCCGGTATTCATCTCCTTGAGAGTGAGTATTCACGCTCTCATTCCAAGTCGTCGTTGTACTGATAATTCAACAGCGTTGTCTCGCAGCCGTCAATGTTATCCACAATTGCGCTGCGCACCAATGTCCAGTCACTCGGACCCGCGAGACATATCAAGAACGCAAGAAGGTTTCGCGTCTCAAAAACGAGATTCGTCATGATATTCATCCTGATGATATCTTGTTGAACTTAGCTCAGCTTCGCAGTGCTGGACTTATTTCGCAGTTCATCCCTTCATCACCAGGCCGTTATCTCAGTTCACAGACGAGATATTCAGACGCGCCATCGAGAATCACCGAGCAATTGTACAGGGACATAGCGACACCGGTAATCCCCTCACTAGCTCAACTAGTACCGTTTCGCAGCCTGGCAGACGAACAATTGGTGTCTCACGGCCACCTCCGACAAGTTCACAAGCTTCTGTTGAAGATTCTCGCCATTTGGATCCCGAAGTGCGCTCGTTCTCTGGTTTCTTTGATACCGGTGTCGTCACTGAATCCTCACGGGCTGATGTGGGTGGAAAAGAATACACATGGTCATTGAATAGTTGACAGACTAGTGCAGGTATCTACTGTCCTTTTGCCTCCCACTCCTCCGGACTAACACATGGTGGCCTTCCAGGTACTGAATGTCCAGCTATGATGCTGCGTTCGATTTGCGACTCGATAGATGGAATGTATGGATCACTTTCGTCCTGGACCTCGCTCTCTTTCCCCTCGACATCTGACAGTAGCAAGTCCAACCCGTTCCTGTAGTCTAGCCTTATAGTATGCTTCGTCGTGATAAATAATCAGTTGCGATTGCTCGTTCTCATCGAGATGATAGCTCATCTCAGATGAAAGATCCACGGGTCCATCAGAAAGATCATCGTCATCGCCGTTGACGTGAGCCTCGTGTCCATCTTCTTCTCCATCGACCACCACCTCCTCTTGTCCATTCGATTCGTTGACATTCCACGGCACGAGCTGGCTTTCCAATGTAGAAACACGTCTCTGAAGACGTAGGATTTTGATAGATTGTGCGTTGGCAGTGCTTTGCGCGTCACGATGGCCCTGTTCCAATTGTGCGATACGACGAAGAAGGGTGTGAAGGCTGGTTGATTTTACTGGGGTTGCATATGGGCTTGATGTACGTGCTTCACGGGTGTTCTTGCTTCGGTGCATTGCTGACCTCTGAATCATAGGATCTACGAAGTGGTTTAGCACTCACATTACCCAAGGATAATACACTTACACGAAGCTTCGCTATCGCATGCCTGCGAGTCTCGTACTTGACTATTTAACCAACCATCTCTCCATCAAGCAGGCTAGTGAGTACGTTATTATGGATAATTAAAGGAAATATTGAAGCTCTTACAGAGCAGTTTTTTCTTGTGCGACAGCCTTCTGCATTGCTCGGTCTGACATGGTGGTCGGAAGGTGCCTCAATTTCCAATGCGGAGTGTGATCAAACGTGGCCAGCTTGCAATTTTCGCTTTGGCCTTCAGCCACTGTTCCAACATGTTTCCCAGCGACTCCGGTGGCAATGACACTCGGTACACACCTTACTCACAGGCAAACCGTCGCCCTTTAGGTCGTCTCTCACCGAATAATCCACCAGCTTCGCCCTCTTTTCGAAACGAAAACATCGGGCGTTCCGTGTCCCAGCCGCATTTAGGTGGCGGAGGCGACTTCTGCCGTGCTGGTCTCGAAACCGGCCCATCCAGGTCTCTTTTCAATCAAGTCAACTCCCAAGGGCATGGTCAGGATGGAGGTGGCTACATTTTTTCACCGCCCACTTCGGGGCTGCAAATCCTACAGCAGGTGACCGCGACCGCTGCCGAACTTGGTCTCAACGACGACATGCTCAGGAAGGCCCAGGACTTTGTCCAGGTATGATTTTCACTGGTTCTCATCTTCAAAGTCTCACTAGATTCGTTTATTAGATGCAGCCGGCTGCCCAAGGCACTAATCATCTCATGATGACTCTGGCCGCACTTCAAAGTGTCGACACCCTTCAGGACAGAGTTGGACAGCTCATGGCAAAAGTTGATGCCATCCATGAGCTCGTGCATGCAGAATGGAAACCCTCGGCAATGCAAGAAGTAGGTCTGACTGAACTGTATCTTCGCACAGTTTACTGACCGATATCCATCGTAGACCTGTTTTGTACAGCTTCTGCGTCACCAGATGCTTCGCTTCCATGTGAGCTATGGAAAGCCAGTCATCAGCTCGTCGCTGGATCACATTTCAACCCACCGTGCTACATATCATATCACAAAGTTCAACACGGACACGATCATCAAGGCTATCGTTGAATCGTTCCTCGACGACAAGTTGAACAGTGTCAAGAGTCTTTACCGCAAAAGTGTGAGTCACCATCTGTTGGTGCACAACGGTGAATCCTGTTTCTAATCCCTTTCAGGTCTTCAAACTCGTCGTTGCGCACAAGACCTTGGATGATATGGCACGCGTACTCATCGATAACTTCCATCTCGCACCCAAGCCGACTACAATTAAGACTGAGACTCTTGCTCTCATTGCCTTACAGGTAGGCTTGTATTGGGGCGCAACGTTGTTTGATCTGATCTGTCGACAGCGTAAAATTGCCGAGCCTTTGGCGGGTAAAGTTAACCCCAAAGGTGGGGATACCGGATTTTGGAAGCGCTTGAACAAGGCTATCCGTGAGCTTGTTCGAGAGCATGGAAGCGATAGAACGGCGAGCGGGTGGGTTCAGTAAGTTGTGATTTGCTTTCTTACCCTACATCCGTTCTGACTGATGGACTCGGACAGGTGGCGCACAAACATCATCTCTGATGATCGTGCAAAGTACACGGCGGACAACGCGATGGATGTTGACGATGACGACTATGATCATCTATTCTCAGCATGTGGTACTACTACGACGGTTGGAGGAGATGATGCCATTGACGACATGGCTCCGGCCAGCTCTTCGCAATCTGCTCCGGCCACAGCTCCCGCGACAGCACCTGCGACCGCGACAGCACATGCGACTGCGACACCTGCTACTCCTGTGGTGGCGGTCACGAGTGCACCTGCCGGTGCTACACTTACACCGGGAGGAATTCACGCTGCCGCGGGCCAAGATTCGCAGATTCCTGAGGCTGTTGTTGCTTAAATACTTGTGCTCTTGATGTTGTTATATATACTGTCCTTACCTGAAATTACCTGATCTTATGCTGCCCATACTTCGAGAGAAACACTGAGTGTATGAGATGAATTAGCACTGGGCTCTGAGCAGGTTATGAGGTACACGGAAGCTTTACCCGCACATTACCGTAAGCCGGAGGGCCAAGGATGACTTGCAACAGCAATCAGGAATCGCCGGCTGCAATTGGGTAGATCGGCGGTTCGAGTACTCCCCGATGATACTTTGAATAAAGTATTTTATATATATTGTGTGAGTACTGTGGCGTAGTACGGCCGTAAGCCTGTGGAAATACACACTGTTCCAGCTCTTGAAGTCCTGCCGGAAAGCACCCTCTAATAAACTGCATTGACCCACTACCCTCGGAGTCACGTGACGGTCGGCACCTGCCGTTCATGACTTAGCAGAATGACAAATAGAGATGGGTAGGTGATTCATGTCTACAGTGTACTGGGCGTTGTTTCAGCGCTCAGCCTACATGCTATAGCGATGAAGAAAGGGTATACATGAAGTTGACATGACTTGGGTGAATTGTGGCGCACAGGCCGGCAGGTGCCGAGTGTCACGTGACTGCTCAACTTCTGTGTCAATGAAGTTTATTAGAGAGGTGCTCGCTGTCACAGCTCCCAGAGGTAGAACAGTGTGCATTTCCACTAGATATTGCCGCGCTACGCATCGGTACTCGCATAATACACATAAAATATTTGATTCAAAATATCATCGGGCGTTATTCGAACCGCCGACCTACCCGATCGCAGCCGGCGATTGATGATTTTTTCGAAAGTCATCCTTGGCCCTCCGGCTTACCGTACGCACATGGCACCACACTTGGATTCATGGAATGCGATTGTGACTGGCAATACGGAAACGGGCATTGGCATTTTAGTGATCGCGTCACAGGAAATTTCACAACCGACCCGTCACTTGCTCCAAGTGTTTCGCCGTTTGGCGGTGTATTAATGACACTATAAAACGTAGACTGGCGTTCTTCACTTCTGTAAGCTTCGTCCCATCCAACGAATTCAACACTCGCTAGAACACTTCACAGGCATTCCAATGGCTTGACGGGCAAGACTACGTATACCTCTACTTCCCCTTTGTCGCCACCTCTCCCTCCCTATTGAGCAGCAATGACGCTGCGGGGGCTGCATACGTCGGAACGGGGTCCTGCCTATATAACGACGACGGCTCGTTGTCAACTGTCGGGCAACTCATGACTGCTTAGTCCTTCGTTTAAATACTCTTCTTCTGAGTCCAATGTTAATATGTAGTTGCTATCTCCAGCGCTGCATCATAAGCGATGATTTACACCCTGGACCGAAGTGAGGATCTCGCTTATGATAATTCCCTCTGGTGAGGCGTGCCTAAGGTCTGATATCACCGATGCCTCGCTAACACGCGAGCTGTGAATGTTTGTGGGCGTCGAAGGGCACCAATGGCAACTTGTTGACCAACACTGTCGTGTGGCGTATTTCATACACTGATACTCGTTGGTCCTGCATTTTTCATGTCTCACTCATCAACATCACCTACAAAGTTTTAATGGAGAAAAGGCCACTGCGGCGAAAGCACTTGTCTTTTCTTGAAACCCGTCCTCAAGTTACCCAAAGCCACACAACTCATCATCCGGGATCGGAACTGCTCGTAAATCACGCTTACCGACTCGGGATCTCAAGTCTATTTTCGACTCTGGTCCGCAGATAGTCAGCGGCCCCGAGTCGGGTCGATGAATCTCGCAACCACTGAACCGGGCAGATGGATCTCGGACCGTATGCGATCCAGATACACAAAATCTCATCGCAAAAAATCAAGGAAGTGGAAAATCTAGATCGCGGCCGCTAAAATAAGAGACTACTCCGACTCGGCTGCTGAGAAAATATACTTGTTTACGGTGCGCCACACATGTCATGTAAGTAATACCGAGCCGGGGCGCTGTAACGCTACATTGAAGATGCTATAATAATAATACAATACATAGGTAGTTGTAGTTGAATAAGTAATTGACTCTTTTTTTATAGTAAATCCTCTAGGAATTCGAATTGTAGGGTAAATGGTACCAAGTGAAATCTAACTTGCCCAGAACTGCCAGGCCATGTCTACATGTGTAGCCTGGAGCGCCGCAGAAGCTGACTTTTCGGGGAAAATTGGTGGTCCCCGTGAGCGCGAACGCGAACGCGATGAAGATCGACTGGAAATAGAAACACGCTTCATGCCCTTCTCTAGCACAGCCGCATCTGGAGCCGGCGTAGAGGAGGGAGAAGAAGGTGGCACGACCGAGATCTTCACTTCGGGTTCATCGGGATGATGCTGCTCCAGAGACCACGTCTTCCCGTGTCCACATCCCGTGCAGTGATCATCGTCAGAGTCGTAGAGCGTGCTGTGGTCATCCTCCTCCTCATCTAGGCCCTTCACACCCGCCGACGCAATGCGTCCATCCGCACTGACGGCTAGTGATGCGTCGCTGTCCATTTCCGTTTCCATGAAACGTTCTGCCTTCTCGGGGAATACCAGGGGCACTCCACGCTGGAGCTGTGGAAGCGTATCCAGCACGAAGTTACGCATCGACATAAACGCTACATGCCATATCTTGAGGAAGGGGAACGTCTGGAAGACATGGACCTAAGGCACGTGTTAGATGGCTAGACGCAGGCGTTGAACGATGCAAGTCTTACCCCATCCTCGTATTCCTCGTGCCGGACCTTCACCCCGGCGAGTTCAGCCCTGTTTGCCAGCATCGTGATCTCATCCTGCAGAACTTCAGAGTCGCCGGATTGAATGAGAAGAGGAGGGAGATCTTTGAAGTCACCGAATATAGGACTCGCGTATGGATGCATGAGGTACTTCTCCATGCCTGCGCCCAGGTAGTTGGCGATAGGATTCATGTGGTCGTCAGGCGAGAACACTGGAATGACGTCGTAGGCTGCGTTCGAATCCCAAGATGCACCGCTCATGGTCATGTCTAACGAAGTTTGAGAAAGCATTCGTAGTTACACAAGGCAATTGATACATACCAACCCAAGGGGACATCAGAATCCCGCCAGCCGGGACTGGGTAGTGGTTGTCGCGGAGATACATCAACAAGGCTAAGGACAGTCCTCCACCAGCGCTGTCGCCAGACACGAGGATGTTTTCTGGGGGAATGTGCAAGTCCTCTGTCAACCTAAGGTATGCACTGACCGCGTCATGGAGTGGGCCAGGGAAAGTGCACTCTGGAGCTAGTCGGTAGTTCAAAGCTACATATAATGCGTCATACAGAAGTAGTAGGGAAAGGAAAGAGAACATACAGAATACACGCGCGTCTGTGTACTGTGCCAAAGGCACGGAGATAATTCTCTTCTCTTCTGCACTCCCAACGTAGTAGGCACCTGCAGCGCATTAGATCGGGAGGACGTATCGAGGAATTTGATCTTACCTCCGTGAATATAAAGGATGACGCGTTCGGTGGGTTTGTGAGGATTGTGGGTTCGCTGGCCAACCTGAGCAGCCTTCCACTCAGTCTGTAGTCGCTGCCAAGTACGTTTCCCGACGAGCCATTCACCAGAGAGCTCGCGGGTCCCAGTTTCCTCGGCATCCAACGACTCAAGGATGCCGCGTAACCGTCTGCGCTTGACTTGAAAAGTTACAGGCGTGACGAGCGCGTCGGCGGGCGGGGGACCAAATCCACCCATACCCATGAATGCACGAATCGAGGGCTAAATATATATAAATGTGTGGAAGGTTGTTTCCGAGGATGAAAGGACGTACCACGTCCATAAGCTCGGTGTGCTGACCGGCACCACGCATTAAACTCGACATCAATGTCATCTGAATACCCCATGACTTCTTGCGCGGGCCCCAGATGGTGTGAGCGAGCGCGTCGCCAGTCATTTGGGTGACTGCGTTAAAACATTAGCCGACGTGTTGCGAAGCAGACATGGGCATACCTTTGCTAGCGACAAACAATGCGTACTTATAAGCGTGCCATAATTTCCACTGAGGCTGCTCGTGGATTTTCAGACTGGGAGTCATACGAGCAGATGGCGGAGCGATGCCGGGGTGGGAATAGTGTTCCACAAGAGCTTCTAGGCGCTTGAGCTCTTTGCAGCATGCCTCCTGGTTGTCGTAGTGTTCCTCCTTATGTGTAGGGTGGCCAGTTGGGCAAGAGATGACAATCATAATGAAGAGGGAGAGCAGAGGCAATGAAATGTACCAGACGCCGGGAAGAGGAACGGTTAGTTGTGTGTTTGCGGGCGTTCGTAAGAGAACAGTGAGGTATCTTTGGCCAAGTCCTCTCGTATTTAAAGGACGCAGCTATGCCCGTCAGGACGGTCCAAATCAACCGATATCCGCTGTACTTTGGCGCGTTGACTGCAGTGAGTAGATCGTGAGCCCGTCATCGGAACAGTCCATTTCGGCGCGCGCAAGTCGCGTGTTTCCCCATCAAGTTCGCCCGCTGTTTCGTCCGAAAAATGGTGACCGTTGGCACAAAGGCAACTTGTTTTGTCTTCTGTTGATACACCGATGTTTGTTAGTCTCCGTTAAGCTATGCGGGTGATGGTACAGGAAAGAGAGGTAAGAAGGGACCAGAGTGGTCAGGACTGACTTTTGTTGACAGTTGCCTAATTTGGATGACTTATAAGGAATTTGACACGTGGTTGCTTGCTTGTCCTTTTCCGATCAAGAGGTGCGCCACAGCAGACATACACCTCAGGACGCAAGCTCCTACGGAACAGAGAAAGCCTAATATCTTGCTCGGTGGGCTCTTAGCCGTCACGCCCACATACCATTCTGAATCGAATCCGTGTCGGGTGATGAATCATTGGACCAGGGTACGCGCCATCTCGTTATTATTTTTGGGTGAGGAAAGAAGAAAGTCTCGACTTTTTCTCATCGTTCCTCAGGTTATGCTGACGAGCTCTCACTGCCTCGAAGTCTTGTTTTCCGAAAAGAATCCTCTAATGCTTCGCGTCGGGCTACTTTCCACGTTCTGCTATTTGACTGTTCGAAGATTCTCTACGTCGAGATGCAGGCATCATCAATGATAGGGTATCTTACTTCGACTCCATCTGTCTCCTTCGTGGGTTAGGTCTGGAGCGTCGCAGGGTCTGATATCACACCGCTACGGACAATACACATATTTACGGCGAGTTGTTTTCCGTGGCATGCATCTTTAAATGATATCCCATGTCCTGAGGCCACCCTTTCGTTGTGAATGTGAGCCCAATGCTCAGTCGTTGAAGGACAATTCCTTCTTACCACGTCGACGCCTGTTCGTATTCGTGCGTACTATGGGCTTCACTCGCATGTGAAACGTCACCTTCATTCTGCGATTCGGATCAAGTGACCGCAAATTAAAACGCGGACTCACCACCACATGTGCGGATATGGCGCGGCCCTCCTAGCCATTCATTGGATTCTGTTTTGTTGGATAAGAATCATTCGGACGCGATTCCTGTAGTAGTCAACTACGTCGTAGGTAAGACTTGCACTCAGCACTTATATTATACTCTGTCTGCTGAACTTGGTTCCGTGAAGGACTAAACTAGTGCTGAAACTGTTTCATCCAACTCCGAGAGGCTCGTCTCGAGTCCGGCTTTATTCTCAACATGGCGCGTCGTGGATTTCGAAGCGCGTTGGATCGCTGCACCCTAGATACGGTGATCGACCTTCAACTTTAGCGTCTCAGGCTATGCACTGTCTAAACTGTTGAGGAGGTGGTGAACAAGCGGTTAGCTTTCGCGCCTGCTCTTCATTTACGCGTCGAAGTCAGGGATTGCCACCTGACTGGGCTGCTTAGAGATGCTCTGGAGCATTATTTAGACTGGCATGCAGGTTCATCCAGAAACAAATCAATTTGGTGAGCAGCGCGGTTTCGCAGTCTCCTCCTGTTGGATGTGATACGACCCCAAGCCCACAATCTCTCTTCATTTGATATCCGAGTCTACTTACATTTAAGAGACGCTCTCAACTCATTCGACCTGCACATAACCATGCAAACCTTCCTCTTAGCTGCCCTCATCGCTTCGACTTCAGCTTTCACAATCGCATTCCAGAATAACTGCGATTACAGCAAGCTAATTACCGTTGGAGCTAATCTGTCCCGCTACTCTCCTTCGGGCTCTCGTTCTTAGTCGCGCAAAAGTGGGCGGCGATTGGTCAAGCCTCCAACGGAGTCCCAGATCCCTCTGTATCTTACGGCGTGGAGCTAGAATCTGGCGCGACTCTTCAGGCGCCTACGGTCTTGACGACGCTCTGGTATCACCACTTTCCCATTTGAATACCGCTTGCCGTTGAGACTGGACTTAGGGTAACCGTGCTTGGGGGCGAACTGGATACGACAGCAATGGCACTAACTGCGCTACGGGTGGCTACTATGTCCACTCTCTCTTTGTCCTAATCTGTGGCTCTAACAACGATCCAGGCCTAGTCTGCACGGACGCTGGCATCAACTCTGGAGTCGTCTTATCGGAATACGGCTATGACGACTTTGGTCAATGGGGCGGAGAGCCCACGTCGTGGGATATCAGCCGCGTAGATAGCAGCATCAACATCGACACTAGGCTGTCGTGCGGGGATGGACAGAGTGTTATTTGTACAGGAGCGAGTTGTCCGGACGATCAGGCGTATTCGTATGGTACGGATTATGCCGCAGACAGAAACTCGGCGCTGTGGGCTGCGTTTACGCACCCAGTCTGCTGAGTGGGTGCCAAAAGATGGCAGGTAGACACTACGATACGTACTCGATAGCCTGGAGTCTGCCATGTTGTCATAATTGACCCGGAATAGCTCTCGGAATCCTACCCCAGCGATGAACGACCCGTACGATAAATAAGTTCTTCGAATATATTCTTGAAGCAGGATGCAGACGAATACTGTGGCGCGTGAGAGCGAATCGCTTGCCGAGACGGCCGGCATGTTCGGCTGAAGTTTGATGTGGGCTCTGATCTACTTCAAATCTTCGCTTTTCCTTCCTGACCTCCACATTTTCGAACAATACTCAGACTAGGTGAAATCGTCCTCCTTTTTCAAGTACCACGGATGTTCCTGCAGCAGGAGGGCCAAATTGATTCGCCGTCAATGACACATCTCTGACGAGACCCCACTTTCTAAACGCTCTTTTCGTCACACCTTCTTCGATGGGAAGGCGTAATGCGGACTGTATACATCCAAATTTGAACCACAGACTTTTTGCAGCGGTAACGACCGTCCCCACGCATTGACAAGGTTTTCATGACATATTTGGAGTAACACTTGGCCTTCCTCAGGCCAAATACGGCTCAAGGTCTCGCGGGACGAATGTTTCTGCAGCGGCGTGTAAGCGAACCAGCACACGAGGCCGTGCGTTTTATTTAGAGGGTTCAAACGGTTAGGTCATGTTTTTGGCAGCGAGCGATTCATCGATATACGGAGATGCGGGCGTAATGCCGGCGCTTCAAGGACATCTACCTCCAGGCGCCATATTGTTAGATCTGGATCGTGCCTGCGGGCATTCGGTTAGTGCAGATTTACGGTAAGCCCGTTTGTCAGAGATCTACCGTAACAGCCACGATATGTTTGCGTTTACAGATTTGACGTGACAGTCCGACTCGCATCATCCTAGCGTTGCACGAGGGTTGCGCAAAAGTTTTCACGTCCAAGTCGTGCCGCTCTGTACGACAATGCAGCGCCCATGGACGTATATAATCGAGGGATTGAGAGCTTTTCATCTCCAGAATCCCGCGGTTTCTACACTCAGTCGAGCAAAACATGTCTTCCCCCATCGTCTCTTACTTTGCTCTCTCTGCTGGCGCACCAGCGGCTTTCAAGTCGCTGAAGCAGTCCATCCCATCGAAAGTCTCCGAACTTCAGTCTCTGTTTGCAGTTCCAACTGCAACGGAATTACAAGCCTGCTGGGAACTTTGCCGTCTTCAGAACGGCATGGGTTGTGCGACTGTCTTCCTTCCAGTTGGTAAATGACCTCCTTAGTTCTCCGGGTGTTACAAGGCTGATGTTGTTGTTCGTAGCATGGTCCATAGCCATGGTGTACCATGCACAGGCCAATCTTACCGGTCTCGAAGCACTTACGCGTGCCTTCGTCTACTTCTTCCTGTGCATTGGGATCAAGTGCTTGGTACGTGACCGCGTTTCAAGATGCGAGTTCATCAGAGATTGACTTCTCCTTGATCAGATCATGACCATCGACGATATACTTGACTACGACATTGATGCCAATGTCGAACGAACGAAGAAGCGTGCTCTTCCGCGCGGGGCCATCTCTATCGAGCGTGCATGGCTCTTCTTCGCCATGCAAGTCGTCATTGGGGTTGCTCTAGCCTATAAAGTTCTGAGTGCCGATGCGTAAGTCTCGTCGATACGAGTTTCTTGGATATAACTAACGTCTATTTTAGTCTTGCCATTTCAATGACCGTCTGGCCACTCTACGTCTTGTACCCCACCTGCAAGCGGTGGATGTCATTCGCACCCGTCCCTCTTGGACTCATGTTTAACATCGGCATCTTCATGGGCTGGGCTGATCTTACCAAAGACGGCCGTGTCGCCTTCGACGCCCTGATGCCTGTCTACATCGGCGCTCTCCTGTGGACCATTACCTACGAGACCGTCTACCAACACCAGGACAAGGTTGATGATGTGAAGATTGGCATGAAATCGCTCGCCGTCTTCTGCGGAGAATACACGATTCCCGTCTGCACTGCTACCACCTTGGGTTTCGGCGCGTTGATGACCTATGGTGGTCTCGTCAATGGGCACCGTGTGGTTTACTTCGCTGCCGTCGCGCTTGCCACAGTGATTTTGTTAAAGCACCTTATGGTCACCGACATCGACCAAGCAATGCATGAACTTCTTCCTACTCACTCCTACTATCGGAAACATCATTCTGGGGGGCTTCTTGTCGACGCCGTCACCCACAGAATCGCGGAGGGTATTCCTCTCCTTCTGTAGTCAACACCCCACCTTGTATACCCTTGTGTTACCATGAATATACCCGTTTCTCTGAAGTTCCTAATGTGCATTCGTGAAGCGACAAGTCTAATTCTAGCCGAACTCGTCCCCGCAGATCATAAGGCTTTACCATACGGGGCATTGGTCAGTTCCCGACACGGATGCCAGACCCGCAAGTCTATGGCGGCCCCGAGTCGGGATTTGAGTTGCCGTGCGACGAGATTGGAGATATCGATGAGTCGTTTCACCGATACTCACATAGGCGGTCATCTCCCGCCGTGCTTACATTAAAACCTTCTGCTGATCGTGGGCCGCGGCGCGCGCCACACTATACGCCCGGGTACTTAGTTGCCCAACAGATATCGTTGTGTGGTCACGCAGGACATATGTATTCGTCATAACGCAAATACCTCGCCATACACTTTCGTACATAGTCGCCCGTGCTTGACTGTTCGAAGACTTTGGGAGAAACAGCAGACGCCCAACTCGCGTTCAACTTGCCTTGTCAAAGGGGCGCACGACGATGGACTCACGAGTCCGCTCTCTTCAAAAAATATGAGGAATCCCTGCTGAGAATAATATACTGTTTCATGAAGAAGATGCTCTAAGCCTAACTGAGATTTGTTTCGGAGTTTGCCGATCATGATAAGATAACATCGCTACCCTGATTCAAATTGCCTCTTGCTTCTGACCTTCATTGTCCTACTTGGCCTACTCTTCGAACGCGCAATGGCGAGAAAAGGTCCTATTTTGACCGGGCGTCCTGGAAAATGAACGCCTTTGGAGGTCCTGCGATGCTAGCATCTTCTATCCCCTGCGATGCTACGAACAGCGCGTGTTGTCACAAAACCCCCATCTTAACAGTATACGCCCGCGCAGCACAGGCCTCCAATTTTCTCTCTCTGACGGTCAAACACATTGCCGGAGGATCTGATAGCCTCGGCGAGTATAAGGGGATGCGGGCGCAACGATATCTGAGATCGTTCAAATCTGTGCGGTTAACGCTTGACTGTCAATCGTAAGTGGCCGCAATCTAATCCCGAATGCACATGATCGCGCTGACTATCTACGTTTAGAGATCAGGCATGGCAGTCCGACTCGCATCACGGCAGGCGGTCAGACTTTTTTCGTTCCAAGTCTCAAGGACCTATACGACCAAGCAGCGCCCAGAGGCGTATATAACCGTACACATGAATGCCATGGATCCTCAGAATCCTACGGTTTCTACATCCAGTCGAGCATAACATGTCTTCCCCTGTTTCTTCCTACTTTGCTATCGCCTCCTCCGCCCCAGTGGCTTTCAAGTCACTAAAGCACTCCCTTCCTTCCAAGCTTTCGGCGCTCCAGTCTTTGCTTGCAGTTCCGAATGCAACTGAGCTCCAAGCTTGTTGGGAGCTTTGCCGTCTTCAGAACGGCATGGGATGTGCGACGGTTTTCATTCCAGTTGGTAAGCTGATACTTGACAAGCACTCGAAGGGCGTTACTGACTCGATTTTCTTAGCTTGGTCCATTGCTATGGTCTACCATGCTCAAGCCAATCTCACTGGTCTCGAGGCCCTTACACGTACTTTCCTCTACTTCTTCCTCTGCATCGGAATCAAATGTTTGGTACGTGACCGCGTTCTTGCTCACCTCGTCTATCAAAGATTGACTTGTCTTTGATTAGATCATGACCATTGATGATATCCTCGACTATGATATTGATGCCAACGTCGAACGAACGAAGAAGCGTGCTCTTCCCCGCGGGGCCATCTCCCTCGAGCGTGCATGGCTCTTCTTCGCGATGCAAGTTGTCGCTGGTGTCGCTTTGGCTTACAAGATCCTCAGTCCCGATGCGTAAGTCCCTAGCTTCTTGGTTACGATGCTCCATTCTAATTGCTGTTCGTACAGTCTTGCCATCTCGATGACCGTCTGGCCGCTTTACGTCTTGTACCCCACCTGCAAGCGATGGATGTCATTCGCACCCGTCCCGCTTGGACTCATGTTCAACATCGGCATCTTCATGGGCTGGGCTGATCTTACCAAAGACGGCCGTGTCGGCTTCGACGCCCTGATGCCCATTTACATCGGCGCCCTCTTATGGACCATTACCTACGAGACCGTCTACCAGCACCAAGACAAGGTTGATGATGTGAAGATTGGCATGAAATCGCTCGCCATCTTCTGCGCAGAATACACGATTCCTGTCTGCACTGCTACCACCTTGGGTTTCGGCGCGTTGATGACCTATGGTGGTCTCGTCAATGGGCACGGCGTGATTTACTTTGCTGCCGTCGCACTTGCCACAGCCATTCTGTTAAAGAACCTTATGGTCACCGACATCGACGAACCCAAGCAATGCATGAACTTCTTCCTCCTCACTCCCACTATCGGAAATATCATCCTCGGCGGGCTTGTTGTCGACGCAGTCACCCACAGAATCGCGGAGGGTATTCCTCTCCTTCTGTAGTCAACACCCCCACCTTGTATACCCTTGTGTTACCTTGAATATACCCGTTTCTGTGAAGTTCCTGATATCCATTCGTGAAGCGACAAGTATAATTCTAGCCGAACCCGTCCCCGCAGATCATTGGGCTTTACCGTACGGGGGCATTGGTCAGTTGCCGACACGGATGCCAGACCCGCAAGTGTATGGCGGCCCCGAGTCGGGATTTGAGTTGCCGTGCGAGGTGATGTGGGATATCGATGACTCAGTTCGCCGGTCATTGTCAGTAAGCGAATGTGCTTACTTGGAAGGAAGTCTTCCGCTAATCGCTGGGCCGTAGGGCGCGCCACACTTGATATACCTACGGAGTCGCTTTGTTAGATCAACAAAAGATACACACGTGGATGTCTCGGCGGACCAGTTGTACGTATCATATCCTACAATGAGGCGGCGTCCTCTGACCCCTCTGACATACACTTCTTGATGCAGTCGAGTTACAAGTTATGAGGGGTAGGCTCTGAATTTTGAGATTGAAGAGGAATGGAAGGATAGCTACGAAGTCGCATGCGCTTTTTTTGCGCGTACAGTTTGAGGACGCGAGCGGAATACGCTGGTGCATAGAGGGCACCTTAAGAGGAGGTCCTGGAAGAAACTGACAGAAGTTGGACAGAAGTGTTGCGGAGTTTGCCGAACGCGATAAGATAAGATAACGTGGTCAAAACCACCTGACAGCTTCCTGCCTCCAACTTTCACTCCTTTCACTCACAGTGCTTGGCCGACTTCCGAAATGCGTCCGCCTCCTTCACGGCGCGAAAATTCTTATTCAAGTGCTGTTCATATGGCTCTAGTCTGTCGTGGGCGTGCAAATGGTACCCAACCTCAGCCCGCCCGAAGGTGGTCGCAGGTGGTCGTTCAACAGTCGTAGGAAAGGATTTTGCTCTGTACAAGCATTCTAGAACCTGCGCGCTCTCTGAGCGACCGCTGCCGTCGCTTTGTATCATCGCCACCAAGAAAAGCGCATATGGTGTCACCAAACCCCATCTTGACAGTACGCCCGCGTAACACTACGGTCTACACATGCCCTCTCTGACATCCGCCTGACGTCAAGAAGCGAGAGAAATCGCGCAATATCTAAAAGCCACCGCGAGTATATATGGGGATGCGGGCGCAACGATATCTAAAATCTCTTAGCAAGTCATCTACAGATCCCAATCTGTGCGGTTAACGCTTTACTGTCAATCGTGAGTGACCGCAATCTAATCCCGAATGTACACGATCGCGCTGACTTTGTACGTTTAGAGATCTGTTATGACAGTCCGACTCGCATCACACAGTCGGTCAGGTTTTTTTTCGTTCCAAGTCTCAAGGACCTACACGACAACGCAGCGCCCAGAGACGTATATAACCGTACACATGAATGCCATGAATCCTCAGAATCCTACGGTTTCTACATCCAGTCGAGCATAACATGTCTTCTCCTATTGCTTCCTACTTTGCTCTTTCAGCACAGGCTCCAGCGGCTCTCAAGTCGCTGAGGCACTCCGTTCCCTCGAAGGTTTCGGAGCTTCAGTCTTTGTTTGCAGTTCCGACTGCGACTGAGCTGCAAGCTTGTTGGGAACTCTGCCGTCTCCAGAACGGCATGGGCTGTGCGACGGTTTTTCTTCCAGTCGGTAAGCCGATATTTCACAATCGCTGGGAAGGCTAGTATACTGACTTGGCTTTTTCAGCTTGGTCCATCGCCATGGTCTACCATGCGCAAGCCAATCTCACTGGTCTCGAGGCCCTCACACGCGCTTTCGTCTACTTTTTCCTCTGCATTGGAATCAAATGTTTGGTACGTGACCGTGGTGTTGCCTGCTTTGTTCAGCAGAGATTGACTTGTGCTCGCTCAGATCATGACCATTGATGATATCCTGGACTACGACATTGATGCCAACGTCGAGCGAACGAAGAAGCGTGCACTTCCCCGCGGCGCTATCTCCATTGAACGTGCCTGGCTCTTCTTTGCGATGCAAGTAGTCGCTGGCATTGTTTTGGCGAACAAGGTCCTCAGTCCCGATGCGTAAGTCCCTAGCTTCTTGGTTATGATGCTCCATTCTCATTATTGTTTATACAGCCTTGCTATCTCGATGACCGTCTGGCCACTCTACGTTCTTTACCCCACCTGCAAGCGATGGATGTCGTTCGCACCCGTCCCTCTTGGACTCATGTTCAACATCGGCATCTTCATGGGCTGGGCTGATCTTACCAAAGACGGTCGGGTCGCCTTCGACGCCCTGATGCCCATCTACATCGGCGCCCTCCTATGGACCATTACCTACGAGACCGTCTACCAGCACCAAGACAAGGTTGATGATGTGAAGCTTGGCATGAAATCGCTCGCCGTCTTCTGCGGAGAATACACGATTCCCGTCTGCACTGCCACCACCTTGGGCTTTGGCGCGCTGATGGCATATGGTGGTCTCGTCAACGGCATGGCGTGGTTTACTTCGCTGCCGTCGCACTTGCCACAGCGATTTTGTTAAAGAACCTTATGGTCACCGACATCGACCAACCCAAGCAGTGCATGAACTTCTTCCTACTCACTCCTACTATCGGAAATATCATCCTCGGCGGGCTTGTTGTCGACGCAGTCACCAACAGAATCGCGGAGGGTATTCCTCTCCTTCTGTAGTCAACACCCCACCTTGTATACCCTTGTGTTACCATGAATATACCCGTTTCTGTGAAGTTCCTGATGTGCTGAGGATTGTGGCGCTACTAAATTTGTTGAAACCTATTCCCGATTCCACGCTCAATCCAAATCTTCGAATAATCATGCTCAAAGGGAAGTCCTCCTATCAGTGTTGGAGCTAACACCAGAACCTAGGGAGTAGTCTCCCTAGTAGGCATATATAAGCGCTTCCGAATACTAAATACGTGGGATCAGACATTTGTGCAGAACGATTTGTAGTTGACCTGAAGAACGAGCTAGGCTGCAAAATTTGGTGGAATTTACAGCTTTGAAGACGTCTCGTCGCATTACTTATCGAAAACAGCAATGGATGCTTGAAATCGGCATGATATAAGCCCTAACCCTACTCAACCCCGGCCTTGCTTATGTATTGCTTCCCCAATTCCGTCGATCATTGCGGCGGCATCTCTGTTCCTACCACCACCACCCCCGCCGCCGTCGCCGTCGCCGCCACCGACGAACGATTTCCGACGATGGCGAAGACTAAGGCATTGACGCCACAGGAGCTATATGCTGCGCGGAAACAACGAGAAGAAGAGGAGAAACAGGCGCTGATGCCGCCTGGGCTTATTAACCAAGGGAATACCTGCTTCATGAACTCCGTTTTGCAAGGGTGAGTGCCATTCGTGGCCTGCTCGCCGTTGTTGACGTGTTCGACAGCTAATAGCCACCCGTCTGCTCGCCGATCTCATCTACTTCCGTCCCCTACCGCCCAGCGTACAAGCCCAGTCGGCCACCCTCCTCGCACCGCGTCGGTCGCCTTTATTGACGAACGGCACGAAATTAGCTGGAGAGTACCAGCAGAAATGGTCGACTCGATGCCCATCGGCGACGTATTCATTAATGTCATGCTCAAAGCATGGAATGCACAGAGACATCGACGGAGAGAGAATCAGGCTCCCCGGTGAGTAGCCTGTGAGCTGCGCGCGCTCTGCTTATCCCAACATATCTATCAGATCTCTTCTTTCCGCCCTCGGCCGAAAATATGATCAGTACCTTGACTTTGCTCAGCAAGACGCTCACGAATTCATGCGAATACTACTCGATGCTATGCGCATGGAGGAGTTTGATGTATGCACTTCGACTTGAACCATTTCTGTATCTAACTCCCAGTACAGATCATCAAGAAACGCCAGCCGCAGCCGCAGCCAACCAAGAAACGGCGGCGAAAGCAGTCATCAAATGCAGTGGACGACGAGGAACGACTCATCTCCTTGTCGGACATGATATTTGGCGGCAAGCTAACCAGCATTCTTGTCTGTCAAAAGTGTAAACACGTCTCACAAACGTACGAGGACTTCAACGATCTCAGCCTCAGTATTAAACCCGAAGATTATGCCAAGGAGCGCAAGCGGGACCGCTTAAAGAACCTAGCAAAACGCCTTGGCGTCTTTCCGACCTCGTTCCGACATCCTCTCTTCATATAAATGATCATCCCCGCGTTCTTCCTCCGCACCGCCTGGCACTCCCCACGAAATACCCCAGATTGTGGGGCTTGATGAGCCGCCCATAACGGATGATCCCAGACGGAAGAGCTTTGATGTTGCACCAGATTCACCGCGCACGCAGCATCCATCGTATCAGAAGTTGCCGAACCTGCGCACTCTGACGAATCCGCCCCTACTTCGGACAAACACCTCGAGTTTGTGGAAGCTCCCAAACCGGAGCGCGAAAAGAAGAACGAGGATGGCTGGGGTCGGCTGGGCCGCAGACTCAGCATGGGTCTGTACAGTGGTAAGGAGAGAAAAGGACGATCTCGGGAAAGGCGCTCAAGCAAGGATCTCACTCGTACGGAGTCTTCGGCCACGACGGTAGTGGAGCCCGTTGCACCAGCTCCAGACGGTCAGATACACCAGCTATCAGTTTGCCTGACGCGGCCATTTACTGAAACTTGGTGGCGCCACATCTGACGCCACATCGCCTGCGCCTTCTCGTCCCCCTTCAAAAGTCCGCGTCACCCCTATTGCTCGCAGTCGTTCACCGAAACCGCCCAAACCAAGTAGAGCTGAGACGGAATACCTCCGCAAAATCCTAGCGGATGTTACCTACTCATCCACCAATCCGTTTGCACGTCTTAATCATGCAGTTGATCATACCTCTGCTCAGAGCATGTGGTTCAAAATGGGCCAATTGCCAGTATTGAGGACTGTCTCAAGATGTTCACGGCAGTTGAAATCTTGGATGGTGATAATAGGTTCGGTGTCGTCGATGTTGGAAAATCGCCAATGGAGTTTATACGCCTAAAATTGACCACGATGACTCTGACAGCGTCGATGGTCATCCCGTAGCATCTGTTATGGATGATACCTCGCAGGAGTCCCTTGAATCGACTTCTGACATTCCGACATCTTTATCAACGCCAGAGCTTTCGGATTATTCGCGTACCTCATCCGACGACCCCGCCGCGTCCATGGTATCACTACCGACAACGATCGCTGGCTCGACTCCAGAGTCGGTAGATGTCAAACATGCGTCGGCTCCATTAGACCTCAAAGTCTCTCCTGGTGGCTTACCGATTCCATCAATATCGACTACTGCGCCGCCGACACCTGAGGATAGTCCTCCTCCTACCGCGCGGCCAGCGTCCTTGGACTCTTACGACAGCCGCCATTCCAATCGTAGTATTGATACCCATTCCAATCATGATACCCGTCCCCTTTCTTTGTCGGCAGAATCCCTTCTTTCCGCCCCATCGAATTATCGCCCACAACCTCAGACCGATGAAGAGGAATACGACGATGAGAGTAGCAGTTCAGAAGAAGATGATGGTGCGTCGGAGGCGGAGTCTTCGAAACCTGGCGAGAAGCGGTCGCCAACGAAGAAAAAGCCGAAGCCCTTTATCATACGCCCCGCGTACAAGCGATACCTCATAGCCACGCCACCACCTGTACTCGTCGTGCATCTCAAGCGATTTCAGCAGCTCTCGAAGACGCCCATGCTCTCGTTCTCCAATGGGTTCAAGAAGTTGGACGATTACGTGACGTTCCCAGAGGTACTGGATCTGACACCATTCCTCGCTCCTAGGAAGGAGGATTTTGCCCGCAAAAGCGTTAAGCGCGAGCCGGAAAAGTGTTTGTACCGCCTGTATGCAGTGGTGGTTCACATTGGTAATATGGTACGTATTCATTGGAAGTGAATGTATTATGACACTCATATGGGCCTTAGCTGGGTGGTCATTACATCGCGTACACAGCACTGCCGACACCTCCGGAAGACCAGCTGAAGACGCCGACTGCTGGGGCGCCAGTGAAGCCCAAGGCGCGACAGTGGGCATACATTAGCGATACAGTTGTACGTTTGACGACGCTGGAAGAGGTGTTGAAAGCTAAGGCGTATATTTGCATGTACGAGAGGATATAGATCAACAGCATTACTAACTTATTTATCTTTATGGACTTGGACGTTGTATTGTGTTGCATTTAAATTGTACCTGCCCGCAACTTGGTGATGCGTGTCGTTTATATTGTATCGGCGACAACCGAATGCTGCGGTTTCGGGACTGACCAGCTATAACTGTCTTTCGCGTGCGCAAATAGAAAACAAGAGGTATCTCTACGACAACCAGATATATATCATGGAACTCTTTCGTTCCTCGTATTGTCTCTTGCCCCGATGGCTGTTCTCCAAGTCATTCGAACGACAGTCTTAACGATCTGCGTCGTCTCTCTCGTTCTTCTGGGTCTTTCTTGGACAGCAGAGAACAACAATGCCATTGGCGCATTCAAGTCCGCGCTGCAATCCAAGCTTCCTAGTCTCATGCACGGCGACTTCAGCGTCGACGAGGAAACGCCTATGGGCCAGGCCGATGCGCGACTGCCCCCCTTCACCGCGGTGATCCTCTACCTCGTCAGCCAGTCGCGCGTCGTCGAGATGCTCGACTCCCTCGCTTCGCTGCACGCCAATCTCCCCGGGCATCCCTGGCCTGTCGTGCTGTTCCACACAGGCGATTTTGACGATGTGGAGGCTCAGCAGACGTTGGTTAGGCAGGTGGACGAGTACCTCGGTGCGGACGCCGAGTCGATGCGGTTCGCGGCGCGTCTGGAGTTTGTAAAGCTCGAGTGGGCGCTCCCCGAGGGGATTCCTGATAACGTTACCCAAGTCGACCCGGTCGAGGCGTTCAGATGGCCGGGTGCGTTTGCGTGATTTTCTTTCTTTTTGCTTCCTCTGACGCCGGTATAAATAGGATACCACCACATGTGCGCGTTTTTCGCCGTGCACGTCTTCACGCACCCGCGGCTGCAGGACGTGACATATTACATGCGCATGGACACCGACTCGCTCATCGAAGAGCCGCTCTGCTATGATCCCTTTGAGCTCATGCACAGGAACAGGAAGGTATACGGCTACCGCTCCGTGGGCGGCGACGCGTTTGAGGTCACGCGCGGGCTGCCCGAGTATGTCGCCGACTATGCTTCGCGGCATTCCCCCGTGGCGGATCGGCTGCGCCACAACGACTGGGACGGGGCGTATGTAGACGAGGACGGCGAGATGGTTGTACCCCGCACGCTGGGCTACTTCAACAGCTTCGAGATCGTGGCCCTGCAGGCATTCAGACGCCCGGACGTGCAAGAGTTTTTTTCGCGACTTGATGAGCGTCCCGGAGCGCATTTATAAACGGCGCTGGGGTGCGTCGTTTTGCGTTCTCCGCGCCATTTCTCGAGGCTGATGTGGCATTCGCTTTAGGTGATGCGCCTATTAGATATGCGACTGTGCAGATGTTCTTTGACGACGAGCGGGATACGGAGGAGTTTTGCGGCATGAAGTATTACCACCCTCAGGTGCCTACTCCTCACTGCCCCTGTGTCCCGCTATCGTAGCAGAGGGCGTAAATGTGTGTTTCTATTAGATCTTAGGACCAAGCCTAGTATTCGGACTACGAAGTAGCACATACCGCAATGTATATCCCTTAACGATTCTGATAACCCATTCACTTTCCCTGCATCCAGCTGCATATAGTATTTGAGCGACAAGAATCTTCATCGCGCACGGACGTCTTCTAGCAGAATCGTGTTCTGTGGAGTGGGAGGTGAGAATAGGATGGCGTCTTTATCGAGTAGTTCCTCGTCGGCCAATGCCTTTTTCTGCGCCCGAGTAGGTTGCGGAGCGGGTAACGGAATTAATGGTGGTATGGAGTCAAATGCAGGCATTTCTGGTTCCTAGCATTTCTGGTTCCTAACAGCAGGGAAAGCAGGATGGTCCTGTGGTTATATTAACCATACAGCGAAGACAAACGCGTCTTGGTTGGTATTAGATGCAATTTCGGATTTCCTTTCAAAATGCCGGCGAGACGTACTCGTGAATTATTTTATACTGCTCTTTTGCCTTTTCTAACACAATAATTCTGTTACATGTCGTTCAAGGGCTATATATCTTGTTAGACCACCTAATGAACGCATTATCATTACGACTTGCCCAAATGTAGATGTTGATCGCAGGCTTTTGCCGTCTAGTGTGGCGTCAAAATTGGTACCGATTCAAACTAGCAGCGATCATCAACGGTATCGTCCAAAAGCACGGAAGGGAGCGGGAAATATTTCGAGATGGTGGTCAACAATTGCCCTGCATGAGGCAGATGACATACGCCGGCTGTGTCGTTTGTTTGCCTGCGGTGGGAGAAGCAAATGTTTACCTGCTTTAGGACGGATCGATCATCAAATTACTGACACGTCGCGTCACTTCTTGGACGCGGACTAGGTCTGCCGTAACTCATACTCGACTGACGGTCGTTGAATGGCCATGCATGGTAGGCATTTGACGTTGTTGTCTTTCTCTTTCAAATCTTCATACGACATTGACTTGATCAACAGAACTGTCAATGTGTTTTTCATCAAGGAGCCATCCATTTAGCGCAGACTTCTTCCGAATCGTTTCTTTTGAACATCGAACGCACGTTGCATCGCTTGAAGGATGCCGACTGTAAGGCCATCACGACGCAGCCTTGTACATCCCGAGTCTGATCATTCTCCCTACATATCTCCACCCCGTGCAGTCTTCCTATCTAAGACGATCAGTTCCCAGGCCGATGGACGCTCGTCTTGCTCTGCGCCGCCATGGAGATCTCCATTCTCAATGTCCCCAAGTCTGCCTCAGAGTTTGACGTCCGGAGCGCAATGCGCCAAGAGCTGCATCGTCCAGAGTTCAGTCCCTCCACACCAATAAACTTTCATGTCCATTTGTTCCAGGACAGGAAAGGTCGGCCCCAGGGCAGGGGCACTCTTACTCTTCCTACTCGAGATATAGGTGTTCGCTTTCTTCGAGAATACGGCACCTACGGCGGGGGGCGCAAAGTGGTCGTTCGAAACACATCACTCATGCTCAGCGAGAGTAATAAACCTGTCGATCAGACCATCGTCAATCATATCGTGCGTTTGCCTTTCGACACGCACGCTGGAATGTGAGTGCAGTCCGCTATTTTGCAAACTGTCGCTAACTGCTCTACCCTAAGTTTCTACTTTGATCGTCCGCTAATCATGATCCTGGAGGGTCTAGGCGTTCCATACCAAGTTTTCAAGAAATACCAGGATAATGCAATCAAAAAGGTTAACTTGGCGACGTCGTCTGGGGATTCGGCGGCTCTCTTTTTGAACGACCTCGGCTTAGGAACTGCGTACCGCGTGTCCGGTACCCTTATGCGTTTAGGCGTGCCTTTACCCCAGGATTCGTTTTACTCAAGAGCTATGCTTTACGCGCGAAACGACGCTCTTCGTGATATCAAACATAAATGTCTGTTCAAATTCTTCGTTGTCCCGTTGTTATATGCTGACTATTTTTACTCAGCTCGTATACCCATTCCAGATACGTATAATCTGGTCGGTGTCGCTGATGTCCACGGCTTTCTGAAGGAGGGAGAAGTATTTGTTTGCCTCGAACCTGTTCCTGGAGGTCCGCGCACATACCTTTCTGGTGACGTTCTGATTATCCGGTCGCCGTGCATTCATCCCGCCGACGTCCAAATCGCAAATGCCATCGGACACCCTGCTGCTGGTTCTTGTGTTGCGAAGGAGCCATTAGCAAACACACTTGTCTTTTCAACGAAAGGTATTCTTGTTGGGGCTCTGTTGAAATGTGCCTAACATTCTTTCTCTATTAGGACGGCGACCGTTGTGTTCTTATCTAGGTGGGGGTGACTTGGACGGTGACGAGTACGCTGTAATTTCCCTGGACCAACATCCGGGCTTTCGCGGTATTCGTCCCGAGCCCCCTGGCCGCTATGATCCTGCCGTACCGAAACGCCTACCTAGAGAATGTACACAGGATGACATTGCGCAATTCGTCGTCGACTTCACCAACACCCACAATCTGGGGGTTCTTTCCATTACCTGGCAAATTCTCGCAGACACTAGAGAGGATGGCATCTTTGACAAGGACTGCATGCTGCTTACGGATCTCCACAGTCGTGCTGTCGATTTTCCTAAATCTGGCACTGCAGTCGCTATAGGGGAGATACCGCAGCGTCCTTCGCTCCTGCCTGATTGGCACGCCCCAGAGACGCTCGATCCGGACGTGTACTACACTAGCCAACGCGCTATTGGTAGACTCTTTCGTGAGGTGGATCTTCCGACCATAGAAATTGAATCGTCCGCAGCTAGACAAGAGCGTAGGCGCGCAGAAGCCGACGAGACGGCTGATCCCTTTGAAGGTGAGGATGAGATGGTCACTGAGGCAATCAGCACTGCGTTCTCGGGTTCACTTCCCGCCTCGAGGAATACTTTCCCCAGACACCTACTCCTGATCAAATCGACTCCCTCCGTTCGACCTTCCTCTACTATCGATCGCAGCTGCAGAACACATGCACCATCCCCGGTGGCGGTGCCATGTTAACGGAAGAAGAGGTATTCATTGGCACGATCGTTGCCAATGCGTCGCAGCCAGCAAAGAGGTTGGATCACATCTCCAAAGTTCGGGAAGAGATGACTTTGTTGGTTAATCATGTCAGAGAGGATTTGATGGGCGGTGACGGGGAAGCAGTGGAGGACCTTACGCGCCGTTTACGCGTGTCTTACTGGGCATGGAGGAGGTGCGTGCAGTCCGATGTTTTTGGTGCCAAAAGTTTTGGGTGGATTGCTATGGAGGTATGTTTTCGCCTCATTGACGAGATTAACGAGACTTGTGTGAGGATGCTGCTAAGAGCAATTGCAAGTATGAATCAGCGTATGCAGTGGATATAGCCTACATAGTTGAGAAACATTTCTAGGACTGTCAAACTTATGAAAATGTATAGCCAATGTTCATCTTTCCGAGTCGTACGTAAATCTAACTTACCGAAAGAGACAATAGATTTCTCGTGGCTACAGCTACGGATGGCGTTAGGTCTCTACTCGTTTTGGACGTAGCAATCCAAACAATCTCCCCTTCTTCTCTTTAGCGTCGATTTGCTCCCTTACTTCGTGTTCAATCTCCTGGTCTGTCATACCTCCACCCATAGAATACCACACCACCGTCAGCATTCCAAGAACTGCTGTGAGCACACATCTGGTACCATGTTGGAACGCCGTGTTCCAACGGTGTCATCGCGATGGCATTTTGTTCAAGATCATGCCTAGGTCCAGTGTCCACGGCACATTTGGCTTGATTCTGAGTGTCGCCACAATCCCATCCATTCTGGAATCGGACGCAAAACGCCGCCTCCAGGGAGTCCACTTGGTGTCCACATGTTCGTTGTCAATGTGACTGGTCACAGTCAGGCATTGTGACATGTCGCGTTTTTTGGTCAGTGCCAGGCGTTCTTTCTTTTCGCCCGCCATCACAGTCGAACGGACACGTCGAGAAAATAGCCAAGGACTCTCCTCGTCTCCAAGTGAGCAATATCTTGGCCTTCATCACCTCTTGTTGACTATGTTTAGTCGTATTCTCAGCCATGACTTCGCCATCCGTTGACTTGTCGTCTCTTTGTGTTCCCTACATTATGTCCCAGCAGCAATGCGACATGCTTCCCACCATTCAGTGCTTGAATGCTACCAATGAGCCACCATCTACACACGAGGAGATAATGCTCCGCCAATGGCAAAGTTCCTTCCTCCCACCACTCTGCGAAGTTGATGCTGCTATCGACCGTGTACGACTTCAGCTAGAGCAGCTGTCTGTGCGCAAGGCTGAGATACAGCTGCTGCACGACCTCCCACAACCCGCCATTTCCCCCATGCGCCGCTTCCCCGGAGAAATCCTCCAAGAGATTTTCTGCTTCCATGCTAAGCAGGACACTTGTAACGATGTCTTTGGCGCCGACAGAAACGCCGGGCCGTTCAAACTTGGCCACATATCTCACAAGTGGCGCTCGATCGCACATTCATACGCAACCCTTTGGCAACCCACCCTCAAGCTTGAGGTCGAAAACGGCGCGAAACTCCGGGATCCTCTAGCTCTGCTTAACTTCGTCCTTACGAGATTAGGCCCCTGCAAAGACGTCTCCTTCGACCTCGTGGGGTCGAAACGGCATGCTGTAGCGACCTCACGAGTTGTGGAGGCCCTGATTGCGGTGTTCCCCAGGTGGCAATCCGCCTCCTTCCGTTGCCTTCCCTTGGATGTTGTTCCATTGTTATCCTCAATCTCGCTACCTGCCCCGCGCTTGCGGGAGCTAACAATCAATGTTAGTTCCAATACCCCTGTGGACATACGAATTGTCGCCTTTTCTCACTGCTTCTCTCTCGAGAAGTTGGATTTGTATGGGATTCTGTTTAACAATATTTCGCTTCCCTGTGGCGCTCTGCGCGATTGTGAAGACGGAAGTTCATACGATGTGTCTGAATCACCATCGAGAGCTCTGGAAATTTTGCAGTCTTGCCCGAATTTGCGGTCCTTTACCACGAATCCTGGCCACTGGCAGACCCTGGAGACCTGGAATCCTCCGCCACAAGTTACACACACCGCTTTAACCTCCCTTACGACGTCGGACGCCGGATTGCTGGACGTCCTCAATCTGCCAGCGCTGTCCGAACTCCATATCTATCACCCCGGTTCCGACCTCTATGATCCGTCCTTAGACATTCTTGCCCAGATTGAGCGATTGATCCAAGAATCAACTTGTGATATCACGCAACTGTCCCTCGAGGATTGCGATATTGATGGTGGCGAGGTTGTCATAGAGGAACTTCTTTTATCGACACCCAATTTACAACACCTTTGCCTTGAATTCACCGTTGAAACCTCGGATGGGTCATGTATGACAGAGCTGGTGAAGGAGATGTCCCGGAGAGATAGTCGCCTCGTCCCAAAGCTGGAGTCGTTGACATACTTTGACGGGTCTAATCCGGAGGACCTTCAGTTTATATACACGGGCTTCGTAGATATGCTCGAATCGCGCTACTCCACAGGAGGCGGGCTGAAGAAGGTCGACATTGTGTTTGACGCTCCACATCCTGAGGATACAATGACGTTGAGTGGCAAAGACACGGCGCGCTTGCGAGAGATGAAGTGCGCCGGATTGGAGATTTCTATTTCTGCTTTGAATGGCTACCGCTTCATCTGATGACCTTTGTACAATAACGTGTTGTAGGAGATTCGACAAAATGCATTTAGTCGACGAACGAGGACGAGATGGGACCCACAAAAACGAGGGAGTCGTCTTTCCAAGACAACGTTCAAGCCATGATTTTTTCTTGCTTGACTGCCATAACGCCCCATGCTGATTAGCCGAACTCGTCGTACAACTGTTCATCAAATCGATTCGTTTTGTCATGAGCCGCGTTATCTACCTCGTCCCGCCACAGGACAAGAGGCGGGAGTTGAACGTTGAACGTTGATGCATGAGTCACACAACGGCGAGTTGACCAACTATGATCCACTCGAACGGCAACGGTGTACCGGGGTAAAGGTTTCCACAGCGACTAACGTCCAGCTCCATGTGGCGTAAGCGAGAGTTCATATAGTTGATGCGTCTTCCTCTTCAAATGCGATTGCTGAGTCAGATCAACGGAAAGAAATTTATACTGCAAAAGGACGAACTACAAGTGCAATGCAAATATGAGACTTTCGGTACTAGGAGGAGATATACAGTAATATATGATGCAGCGATACAATATGCATGGAACTTGTAGCAAACCTGTTAGTCCAAACCCTCCAACATAGAAAAAGGACATACCTCAATCTACATCATCAATGCCACCAAACGACGAATGCCCTGCAAGCGGAGGCGGAGCAGTTGCAAACGAGAATGCAAACCCGGTCGCGCCCAAGGAAAAGGAAACAGGCGACATCGGCTCGAGGGGTGGTGGCCCTTCATCTTGATCCTGTCTCCGCTTCTTATTCTTCAGCGCGATCCTCTTCCGCTGCATTTTGGAGAAGGACGAGAGCGCAGCCAACGCATCGCTGACATATCGCTTGCTCGGCCGGTCCGAGACTCTGGTCTGCATCGCTTCCACGACATCGTGAGCCCTCAAGAAGGGCATCACGTCGATAATTTTGGTATACACCTTTGCCAGCGCTGCGGCGCTCCCTCTGGTTGCGCCCGCCACCTCACACCAACCCTCGAACCGCTCCCCGAGGGGCGGTCGCATCTCCTCTCTGATATCCTCCAAATCAGGATCATTCGGATCGAGGTCTAAATGGCCAAGAAAGTCGGCGTCTGCATCCTCGCCTTCATCGACAGGCGCGGGTATACCCATCATCATGGCGGCAAAGGCGACTGCGTGAAGATGACCGGAAGACGGGGTAACCACGGAATCCACCCACTGCTCAATGCGGTCTGCACGCTGGGAAGAAGCTGCAGGAAGACGCAGGATGCGAGTGAGCTCCGAGGTGTGTTTAGGATCCTCGATATGGCAAAATGTGGTGCGGACAGCAGCAGCGACTGCATGCACGGTTTCGGCCATCTCGCGTTCGAGGAGAGCGATTACTTTGGTGCGGTAGGGAACAGCAAGAACGTGGGAAGCTAATTGTAAAATGGGCGCGTCTCGTGGACGCAGGAAATACGAGTGTTGATCAAGAAGTGTCATGATGGATGAGGCATCGTCTTCGGCGGCGTATATCTCGAGTGCGGCGGCGACATTATCAGAACTGGCTGGGGCAACTTTGGTAAGGGTAGTGATGAGAGCTCGGCATCCGAGATCCTTGAGGGCGCAATAAAGATCGTGAGAGGGGGCAAGGGTGAAGAGAGTATGGAGATGTTTCTTGACGAGACGACGGAGATGTAGGCGATGCTGGTTAACCTCGTTGGTCCAATGATTGGAATGTAAATTGCAGAGGCATCGACTGCCGTGTGCGGGCTCTTCCTCCTCGTCGTCATCATCATCGTCATCATCATCCTCCATATCCTCCCAGTCCCCCTCCAATTCGCTATCGGATTCCGCACCGTCACCGTAGCTTCCACCATAGAGAACGCGGACCAGTGAACGCCAGCCTAGCGCGTCCTCGATGTCCTGCAGCATTGACGGGATCTGGTGTAGTGCTTGGCGGCCGCCCGACACAGACATGGAGACGAAGAGCTCGCGCCACATCCAGAGCAGAGCAGTGGTGATATGATGGCAGCCGTGGAACTGGAAATGCTTGATATCCTTGCCCGCCATCGTCCGAATGATGATTTCTACCTCACACGCCTTGGTCGCACACGGGCACCCGCCGACGCGCGAGCCGTCGTTCAGCTTCCTAAGCACGTCGGCAATGAAGAGCAGCGAGGCATGGGCCTCACGGAACTGCACAAAATGCTCGTAGACAAGGATCCACATGTCGGACAGCAGCTAGCGATGCTCTGAATGACCTCGGCCATGATCTGGGCACGGTTCGAGCGGTCTTTGACAAACGAGCATTTCGCGTCTCGAGCGAGCTCGTTGAGCAGCGCGTTGATTTCCCGCTTCTTTTGTCGGTAGTCGAGGGCGGGGATTGCTGCCTGACGCCGCCGAAAGCGCGCAGCCGAGCACACTACTCGCTTGGCTCGTTTTCGTGGTCCGGTATCGAGGACAGCGCCCAGATACGATTCCACAAGTTTTCTCTGCGCCTCTGGCGGTAGGGAATCGTAGATGCGGAGGAACTTTCCGCTGGGAAGGATGGGGCCATGATGGTAAGACGCAAGGGCCAAATAAGGCAGGTGGGTCCACAAGCGTCCACAACTCGGCAGAAAATAGTTACGGAGAGTATCGTAGGAGCAGTAATAATGTTAGTCAGGAATTCAGGCAAGCACTTGGTAGGGAAAAAGATATTGAAAAGTACAACGAGAACGTTGATAGGCACACTGCCACTGAATCTTGCACTGCACCGTGCACGTAGACAAATGAATAAGAGTACGTGTACGACTTGATAACCAGCGACGATAGACAGTTTCTCCGCAGTACCACGGGAAAAATTATGGCAAATGTTACCATTGTACCAATAAGTTACAGTGAGGGCTGTCCTACACTTTCAAGATGAGTCAAAACAATTGCTGTGATTGGCCAGGTGAATCCCAAGTAATGAAGGCTGCAGAAGTTGATGATCTCGTTCCATGTGTGGCGTATTTATGTAAAAGTGTTTCGATGCTGCAAGAAGCACGAGGACCAGAAGCTAGCTGGCTGTTTGGTTTCAAGACAGTCACTGAGTCAGAATCCAGTACATAGATGGGCGAATAGTCAGGACACCCACCGTTAGAGACGAGACGCGTTGGAACGAGTCTGTTGTCCGACAAATGCGTTCCTTATAGTAGGGTTCTAAGCAGTCGTGGAAGAAAGCAACACACGTTACACAGTTCTCTCGGTAGATGGGTCTTCGGCAAATCGGCCGGCACGTGATGGCGTTGAGCATCTCTCTTCCTTACAACCATGAAGAGCCTAAGCCCTTGAAGGATTAATGGCATTGGTCTTGTAGCC